>JAFMPE010062424.1:0-14370 GCA_024759925.1 Ficus religiosa
GTGGCTCATATAGGTGTATATCATGTTTTTCACATGTTATGCAGTGGATATAAGTATTAGTCTCACATAAATAAAACGTACATATATATGAATTGGCCGTGCATGGCCGTGGTCCTCTCTCTTTCTCTCCATGTGGAAGCCCAAATGAGGATTAGACGTCCTAATTCGTTACTATCAAGAGCAATATGAGTCATATAGAAGAAAATAAAGGAACTCAAACACGAACATACAAGTTTTATATATAGAAACACCTCAATACATGTAAGACTACATTATTCTTGAACGGCTATAATAATTAAGAAGTTTACAGAGAATTTACACAACCTCAAACTCCTGTATGATTTTCTCTATCCTCTCTCTACTCATAAACCCCAATGACAACCTTCCCTTTTTTTATAAAGTAGATTTAGCACAACTGAAATAATAAGTATAAAATCTCAAAATTAGGTTTTGTATATGTATATCGAGACAATAATTAGGTTGCACATCTCAACAATTTCTAGGGAAACAAATTGAGAGCAAGATGGCGAGCACAAAATTTGAGATCGAGTAATAATTAAGTTAAGAAATTAAGTATAATTTCTATTGAAAGGACTAAAAAGGATTTGTAAGTTTACATGTGCTATTAGAATAAGCATAACCCAGTCTAATATATAAGGTCATTTGACTAAGACGGTAAAGTTAAAATGGGCTTTCGTTTGCATTGGATCTTTTGGGCCTTACATGTGGACCTGATCTTGCAACGACAAGCTCCATTCAACTATTGAGAGGACACCATTGGTTTAAAGTGGAAATAGCATTATATTATACTATTATACTAAAAGCAACGGGATTTTTACTGTTGTTTCAACAGTACTCAACAGTGCTTTTTCCCTTTTTTTGCAGCTCCATCTACAGTAACGCACATTACTGTACAGTGAAATTACACACTTGCCCTCCTTCTTTTACCTGCCGGTTGGTTATCCCATAGTAGATTGACGGATTTGCCATCGAAACTCTATTTTCCTCTTCTCTTCTTCCTTCCACCGCCCATTATGTCCTCAATTTTATCTCTCTAATTTTTTGGTTCTGCCTCTCTCTCTATCTACTGCTCTGGCTCTCTCTCTTTTCTTCTTCTTTGAATTTTTGAGTTCCAAACCCTATTTTCCCCTTTCTCTTCTTCGTTCCACCGCCCATTATGTCCTCCATTTTCTCTCTCTCTCTCTCTCTCTCTCTCTCTCTCTCTCTTTTCTTCTTCTTTGAATCTTTGAGTTGCAAACCCTATTTTCCCGTTTCTCTTATTCCTTTCACCGCCGATTATGTTTCTCCATTTTCTCTCTCCATATTTTATGTTCTGCCTCTTTCTCTCTCTACCGCCCTGTTTCTCTCTCTCTTTTTCTTCTTTCGATTTTTGGCATCCAAACCTTAGATTTTGGGGTTCTTTTGCACTCTCGGCCGGTCATTGTCTCTTTTTTGGTTTCGGTTTGTATTGTTGATGGTTTTTTTCATTTGGTTGTGTTTGTTCTCTCTAGATTTGCAAGTTTGGTTTTTGTTCATTGTTCTTGGATTTTTTTTTTTTTGAAATGTTTTTTGTTTTGGAATCTTTTGAATGATTTTTTCTACTGGGTTTTCTTTATTTCCTTCTTTCGGAAGGTAAGTTTTGATTTTTGATTTTTTTTTTCCCTATCTCTGAACCCTAATTTTTGAATGTTGGAATTTTTTTTTTTTGGAAATGTTTTTTGTGTTGAAAGTTTAGATTCTAATCTTTATTGTGTTGTTTTGTGGTTCATTGTTGTTTTTGTTAGGATTTTGTTTTTTTTTTTTTTTTGCTCAGATTTTGGGGTTTTTAGTCTCGGAACCCTAATTTTTTATTGTGGGATTTTTCCCGGTCCCCCCCCCCGGTACAATTTTTTTGGTGGAGGTGTAAATTTTTGTTCAAATTATGGATTTTTTAGTCTCAGAACCCTAATTTTTTCTTTGGGGGTTTTTTTTTTTTTTTTTTTGGTTTATGTTTGGTACATTTTTTGTGGTGCAAGTGTAGGTTTTAGTTTTTAGTATGTTCTTTTTGCCTTCATTGTTATTTTTGTTTGGTTTTTTTCTCTCCCTTAGACTTGGGTTTTGGTCTCTACTCTTCAAACGTTTTTCCTTTTTTTATTATGTGTATTTTTGATCTATTTTTCTTATTTTTGGAAACAAATACAGAGTAAAAAACCTAAACAAAAGATTGGGTATGTTGAATTTTTTTTTTTTTGGTTTAGTTTATTTCAGTATTGTTTCCCGTTTTTTGCTTTTGTTGATTTTTTTTTTATTGGTTTTTGTAGATTGGGATAACAATGGTGAGAAAATGAACAAATACAAGTATGGAGAGGAATGTTGGGGATTTTTTCTCTGTTGATTTCTAAATCTGTAATTTTTAGCCCTTTTTCTCCCCGGGTAATATTTTGTTGATTTTTTTTGCATTTCTGATATAATTGGGTTAGTGTGTGTGATATTTTATTATCATGATTTTTTATTTTGTTCTAAGTATTTGGTGAGAAATTTAATATAATTGTAGTATATGATGATTTAGTTAGATTCGAATGAATTCTTAGACTTCTGTACTGTTTAGTTCTGTGGTTATCATTACAGTATCTAAAATCTGTCTTTGACATTTAATGCTTCTAAATTATCTGTTTTATTTTTTTTCCTGTTGTAATTATGTGATTTGTTAGAAGTCTGGAGGTTACTGTTCATCATTATTTTGACTGAGATTTTTTTCGGCTGCAACTCTGTCAATAATGCAACTAATTATGCTGAAATTTTTTCTCTTATCTGTTATCTGCAAAAAAATTTTACACTCTCTCTTGCACCGACTCTTTTCATTTACTTACCTCTCTTTTATAAACAAATTCTTTGTATTTATTGTTTCATCTCTTTCCTTCACTATTAATGCTTCTGTAAAATCCTCTTAACTGCTTTGCTTTGAATCTTAATTGGCCTCTCTTTAAACCTACTCTGTTATCCAGGTACTGTGTTTATTTAAGACTTTTAATCAGTCTTGATTGTTGTTTTCATTTTGTATATTGTTAATAGTTTGTTTCTCGGTTTTCCTATTGATTTATATATTATCTGAATATGTTTATTATTATGATGATGATATTGTAAAGAGATTTAATCTTTTTTTATTGTGTTTTGTTTTTTTCCTCTGTTTTTTGTTTTTCTCCCTGTTTTTTTTTTTCTTTGCCGTTTTTTGTTCCCACAATGTATATAGTTGTTTTTCTCTTATTTATGAATGTTCTATGAATATTATTGATCTAAGTTACATGATTATGTTATATGTGATAAGTTCATTGTTTTGTATTGTATTCCTTCTTTTTTTTGTTGGTGTAAATATTTTTAACAAAAACTTAGAATTTTTATATACTATGATGATCTCTATTTAACTATACAATAATGCATATATCAGATTTGTTCTTTAATTTGATATATAATGATGAATATGGTATTATTGATAGCATATGTTACATATACTATTTGACCATCCTTACTGTTGCCGTTGGTGTTTGGGATATGTGTTCATTTTGTTTTTGTCATCACATAATAATATTCATTATATTGCTGTTTTCATATTATTATAATATTTTAAAAGTTTTTTCCTCTTTTTATCTATTATTACCGTTTTTCCCATTTGCTTTCTGTGTTTGGTGAAAACATTTGTAAGGCTTGCCTTTTTTGTTTTTTTTTTTGTTTTTTTGGACACATTCCCAGACATTATATTTGGTAGCTATTAAAGATGATGTTGAATTGTATTATGGCTATTATTAATAGATAATATTAATGAGATCTGAGCATAGTATAAAATATTTAATAAAAATTTTTATGTTATTTTTTGTAGTATATATGTTTATGTATATCTATATATTTAGTTATGTATTGAGATTACTGTATATAATTAAGTATAATGTACATTTAACTTTCTGTTTTTTCATTATCTTCCATTATTGTTATTATTCCTGTTTTATTTGTTGTTCTGTGTTTTGATTTTTTTCCTTCCCTTTTTTTTTTCCCTATTACCCGGGGAACCTTTTTTTTTTTTTAAAGTATATTACTGTAATATTTAAATTTATTAAAATAATTTTTGTATTTAAATAGTTTTATGATTAGAATTTATTGTAATTTTAATTGTATGGTTTAACTTTTTTTATTATGTAATTCCATAGTTTTTATTTGTATTGATAAATTTTTTTTCCCTGTATAATATTTAATGGTTAATTAGCATAACTTAATTTATTCATTATTTGATTTAGTTAATGCAAGTTTTTATTAAAGAGAATAAATCTATCAAAAAAATGGAGGTGTCCCAAAAAAAAAAAAAAAACAAACAAAGAGGTAACAGTACTTAACAATTTAGTGAATTAGGTTTTTTTATTAATGTAAATTAAATTTTTTATTGAGTACAAATTTGTATTTTGTTTAAGAACATAACTAAACATAATTTATTGATTATTTAATTAAATAAATCTAAGTTCTCATAAAAAAACAAAAAAGTTAAAAAATAACATTTTGATAAATTTTTATATACTAGCAATAAATAAATTTTGAGCCAAAATTTTTTTCCCATTCGTACGGAATGGTATAGTTAAAACAAATGATAAAAAATTTGTAGTTACAAATATATAGATATATATATATATTAAGAAAGTTAAAATAATTTACTCCAATTAATTTTAAATATGTAAAATAACACTACATGAGTAAAACAATATATAAAAATTACAACATACTCAATTGAAAAAAATTTAGAGGCAAAAAAAAAAAAAAACATATAGGAATTACAAAGTACTCAATTGAAAGAAATTTACTAGGCCAAAAAAAAAAAAGAGTTAACATAATTAAAAAAATTAATTTAACAAGTAAATAAAATTTTTTAATAAAACAATATCATATATACCAACAAAAAAAACTAAATAAATTAAACTATAAATTAAAGAGTAATATTTTATTCAATTAATTTTACGTAAAATAAAACTGCATAAATAAAATAATATTTAAAAATTATAAAATGTTAAATTTTAAAAAAATTTACATAGAAATAAAAAAGAACTGAATTAACTTATTTAAAAATTAAATTAACATAATTAAATTACGATATCAAAAAATTAAAAGGGTAATTAAAAATTTAAATTAAAAAATATCTAATAATTTGTAAATATAAATTTAGAATAAGATGGGTAGATATAAATTTTTCTCCATTTTTTTTTCCTTGCGATAAGATTTTATTTTAGAAAAAATATATTTATAATAATCGTAACTAAATTATTATAGATGTTGTATACAAATATTTTTTTTAAATTAGATTTATTAAATATGTAATATATTTTTTCATTTATTTATTAAGTAGATTATTGTAAATTTTGTATATTAATATTATTCTCTAAAATTAAATTTATTAAATATCCAATATATTTTTGCTTTTATTTATAAATTTAATTAGTTTTTTCTACTTTTTTTTAACTATCTTTATTTAAGTTATTAAATTTTTCTTACTGTTAAATTTTTAAATTTTTTATTTAATTTATTATTTATAGTCATTTATTTCGAATGTATTAATACATTTTATTACAGTGAAAAAATTTCTAATACTGAATGTTTTCTTTAATTTTAATCTTTACTACTATTATTATATTACTGTTTCTTTTTCTAAAAAAATTACATATTTCTTTTTTTTTCACTTTTATATGGATAATATTTATCTATTAACAATATTTTATATTACTGTTTTTATAATTTATATTAAAAAATGAAATTAAGCAAAATGAAAAGAAAAACGAATATTAATAGAAATTATTCAAAATGTTCAAAACGTTATAAAAAACAAAATTGTCCAAATGATAATGAAGCATACACGTCGACAAATATACATTTTTTGATGAATTAAATACAGAAATTATTTTTGGTGTTCAAAATAGATTTATTTAATTATCTTCAACTCATAATTCCGGTTAAGGAACATCAATTCCATCTTCGGAGGATCATGACTTATCATCAATTGAAGAAAGTAATTTATTCATCTTAAATTCTTTTTTTTTTCTAATTATAAAATTTGTCAAAATTTTTTTTACTAACTATTTTTTTTCCTTTTTTTTTTAACACAAACTTTTTATTTAGATTTAAATAATGAATATATTGATATTAGATATTGTAATTGTATATGCCAATATTGTGGAGCACTAATTGGGAAAAATGAACAAACACAAAATACATATCCACCAAAAAAAATTTTATGTTGTCAAAATGGAAAAATTATGATACCTTTAAGGAAAAAAATACCACCAATTTTAGATGAACTTTTAAATTATTATGGAGGACCTTTAAGTGCAAATTTTAGAAAAAAATAATTAGAGTTTATAATTCTATGTTTGCTTTTACTTCATTTGGAGCAAATATTCAATAAGATATTAATAAGTCATCTGGACCATATATTTTTAAGATCAGTTGACAAATTCATCATCTAATTGGATCTTTACTTCCAATAATAATCCTCCAAAATTCGCTCAATAATATATTTATGATCCATAAAAGAAATTCAAAACAGAATAGCAACCTTCTCAAATAATAATGATGTAAATAATTTAAATGAGATTATCGTTAAAAAATTAATTATGATGTTAGATGAAACAAATAAGTTAGTCCAACTTTTTAGAAACGTTAGAGATGTTTATAAAAATAGTGAAATATCATCAATAAAATTAAGATTAATTGGAAGACGACAAGAAGGTAGTACACAATATGATCTTCCAACTTCAACAGATATAGATGGTTTAATTGTTGGAGACTTTGGTTTATATGAGAATGGTAGAGATATTATTATTCATAGTCAAAATGTAGAATTACAAAGAATTAATAAACTTCACACATCTTATATGGCATTATAATATCCCTTATTATTTCCTTATGGAGAAGATGGATATAGAGCTGATATAGAATGGAATCCAAATTTTGCTCGTAAACAGCCACGTAGAAATCGAATATCAATGAGATCATTTTATACTTTTCAATTTCAACAACGATTACATGAAGGAAATACATTACTTGGAGTTGGATAACTTTTTCAACAATATATTGTAGATAGTTATGCTTCTATTGAAGAAGATCGTTTAGATTATGTTAGACAAAATCAAAATAATTTAAGATCTGAAATTTACAAAGGTATCCAAGATGCTATAATTAGAGGTGATACAAACGCAGAAGCAATAAGAAAAAGAATTATTTTACCATCATCTTACACTGGGAGTCCAAGATATATGATTCAAAATTATCAAGATGCAATGGCGATTTGTAGACATTATTGAAATCTTGATATATTTTTAACATTTACATGTAATCCCAAATGGTCATAAATCAAAAGAAGTTTAAATATAATTCCATGACAAAAATCTGAAGACAGACCAGATATTATAAGTAGAATATTTAAAATAAAATCAAATCATCTGTTAACTACAATAAATCAGGTGATATTTTTGGAACTATAATAGCAGGTGAGTTGATTTATCTTAAATAAAAAAAACCATTAATTATTATTTTTTTATTATAATAAATTAAAAAAGCTAACACTTTTTTTTCAACCTTTTGTCATTCTCTAGATCTATATGTGGTGGAGTTTCAAAAACGTGGTTTGCCTCATTGTCATATGTTATTTTGGTTACATCCTGAACATAAATATCACAATGCTACAGAAATAAACAAATTTATTTCTGCTGAAATACCAGATCCAATAAAAGATTTTTTATGTTATAAAATTATAACAGAATATATGATACATGGACCATGTGGATATGCAAAAATAAATACACCATGTATGAAAAACTCCAAATGTTCAAAAAAAATTCCCAAAACAAATAAAAAATGAAACAACTATAGAAGAAAATGGTTTAGTTTTTTATAGTCGTAGAGATACAGAATTTAATGTTATGAAAGAAAGTATTAAACTTGATAATAGATATGTTGTTCCATATAATCGAACATTATGCTTAAAATATAGTGCTCACATTAATGTTGAAATATGTTCTCAATCTATGTTAATTAAATATTTATTTAAATATCTATCAAAAGGTCCAGATAGAATACGAGCTGTTATTGAAAATAACGAAACAACAATTTATAAAGAGGTCGATGAAATAAAAGCTTATCTTAACTGTCGATATATCACACACCTTATGAAGCAACTTGGAGAATACTTGAATATTCAATACATTATAGAAATCTGGTTGTTCAACGACTTTCTATTTATTTACCAAATATGCAAAACATCATATTTAATAAAAATTAACAACTTCCGAATATAATACGTCAATCACAAATTCAAAAAACAACATTAACAGAATTGATGGAAATTAATAAAACTAATAAAGATGCTCAACAACTTACTTATACAGAATTTCCAACAAAATGGGTATGGAATAATAAAAATAAAGTTTGGACTTATCGACAAAATGGTCATACTATAGGAAGAATATTTTATATTCATACAGGTTCATGTGAATTGTATTACTTAAAATTATTATTGAATCATCAAAAAGGAATAACAAGTTTTGAATCACTTAGAATAGTAAATGATATAGTTTATCTTACAAATCAAATGGCTTGCCATGCATTAGATTTATTAGGAAATGATAAAGAATGTGATGAATCAATAAAAGAAGTATCATTTTAGTCAACATCTATTCAGCTTCAACAACTTTTTGTTATTATATTATTATTTTATAATATTTATGATCCAACAAAATTTCTTGAAAAACATTGGAAATTAATGTGTGAAGATATTTTATACAAAATAAGACAAATACTTAATAATCCAAATTTTGAAATTTCAGAAAATGAATTATATAATTATGTATTATATGAATTAGAAAAATTATTAAATTTAAATTCATCTTCTTTATCACATTATAATCATCCACTTCCAACTGGATCATTAATTGACAATTTAAACTATAATCTTTTAAGGGAAGAACTTAATTATGATATATATAAATTAAAAGAAGAAAATATCAATTTAGTACAAAATTTAAATGAAGAACAATATTTTATTTATAACGAAATTTTAAAAGTGATTAAAGATAAACATAATCATCTATTTTTTATATATGGTTATGGAGGTACAGGAAAAACATACTTATGAAATACTATTATTAGTAAAATTAGATCAAATGGGGAGATAGTATTAGCTGTAGCATCATCTGGAATAGCATCATTATTGTTACCAAAAGGTCAAACTGCGCATTCAAGATTTTATATACCTCTTTCAATTGATGAATTCTCAACTTGCGAAATAAAAATCTACTCAATTAGCAAAATTAATAGAAAAAACCAAATTAATTTTATGGGATGAAGCACCGATGACCAACAAATATTATTTTGAAGCTTTAGATAAAACAATGCAAGACTTAAAAAAAAAATTTTGATCATCCTTTTGGGGGAATGACAGTTATTTTAGGTGGTGATTTTAGACAAATATTACCTGTTGTCCCAAATGGTACAAAAGAAAATATTATTAATGTAACTATAAATAATTCTTATATTTGGCTATATTTTCATATACTTACTTTAACAGAAAATATGCAATTAAAAAGAAATAATTACTATATTGAAGAACAAATATAAATTATTAATTTTTCAGAATGGATTTTAAATGTTGGTGATGGAACAACAAATGGAATAAAAAATCCAGAAAATGAAGATGCTACCTGGATTAAGATACCTGAAAAATATTTGATACAATACAATACAAATTCTATTGAACAAATTTCTACAACAATATATGATAATTTTCATATTAATTTTCAAAATATTAATTTTTTAAAACAACATGCAATTATTACACCTAAAAATAAAATAACTGATGAAATAAATAAATATATATTATCATTAGTACCTACAGATACAAAAATTTATTACAATTGTGACACCATTCTTTCATCATCTGGAAATGTCGAAGAATTAAATCTTTTATATCCCACTGAATTTTTACATACTCTTAATTTCAATGGTTTACCTCTACATGAATTAAAACTCAAGATTGGAATTCCTATTATGTTAATGTGAAATCTTAATCAATCAATGGGTTTATGTAATGGTACTAGAATGATTATTACACAATTAACAAATAGAATTGTTGAAGGACGCATAATTAACTCTAATGGTACAAATGAAAAAGTTTATATACCAAGAATAGAAATGATAGTTCGTGAATCAAAATGACCCTTTAATTTAAAAAGACGACAATTTCCTTTAAAAATTTGTTATGGAATGACAATAAATAAAAGTCAAGGCCAATCTCTGAATAAAGTCGGATTATATTTAGAAGATGAAATTTTTAGTCATGACTAATTATATGTTACTTTATCTAGAGTGACTTCACCAAAAGGATTACATATTTTAATACATGATTCAATTAATAAAATATCCAAATTATGTTAAAAACATTGTTTATAAAGAAATATTACACAATATTCATCAAAAATGATAAATATCTGTTAAAAAAAATGAAGTAATATTGATTTCGTTTTAATGTGCTTTACAACACAACAACATTTGTAATCCTCAAAATTTAAAACATATATTTATATATATTGTTTCTATTTATAGAAAATATTCAGTCCAATATGAGTACTGAAACCAGGAGAGACACATCAAGCAACATACGCTCAAGTATGTCGGCTATGGAGAAACACAGATTACAAAACTGGAAAACTAATAAGCCGTGATTGCTTATTAGTTGACAAACAGGTAACTCATTTCATTTCTCATTAATATTATCATGCCTATAAAAAAATATGTTTAATTATTATTTAATATATAACTAATATATATTTCTTTAATATAGGATGAGGCAATACACGGCTTTATTCGTGTGAAAGATGCTGAATTCATAACAAATAAAATACAAATAGGCAATATATATGAAATCAGTAACTTCTTCATCACGAACAACAAACCAAGGTACAAGATCATTCCTCACGTAGCGATGTTACAATTTGCAAGATCTACAGTTTTCAAAAACGTTGAGGATGATATACCGGAAATACCTCAACTCAAATTTAATTTTGTAGAGTTTGATCAACTTACACCAAAAGTCGACATCAGTGATCTTCTATCAGATAAATCATATTTGATATTCATAGTTGTTAATCTGAAATTAATAATCAATAAATTAATTCTGTACAAAATAATAACTAATAACTTCTTACTTATTATATTGTATTAGATGTGATTGGTCACATTATCTCCATTAAACGTATAGAAGAGTCTATTATAAATGATATATCAGTAAAAAGACGAAGCGTCATTATTCAAAATATCAGGTAGCTACAAATAATATATTATTAAAAACATAGTTTTAACAATTTAATAATTTATTATTGATATATTATTTATTTGTATTTATTGTATTCAACAAAGAAGAAACGCTTAATGTCACTCTTTGGGGAGAACTTGGAGAAAACTTTGACGAAAATGCAATCCAAACAATGCCTAAACCAGTAGTAGTAGCATTTTCAACAATGGCGACCAAATAATAAATGGGTAAGTATATATACAACAACCAAAAAAAATCCCATTCTCTTAAGTTAAAAAAATTTAAAAAATTTATATCATTAATCACTAACTATTATAATTATACATATACAGGTGGACTTTATGTTGCAAACACCACTGGTTCTTCATATTATCTTGATCCAGACATTGCTAAAACCAAAAAAATAAATAAATAAAAAGTATTATAAATTTTCACTCATAAATTAGTATAATTATTTATATTTACTAATTAAAAAAAAGGACTAACTTTATTTAATATATTGATTTTCTATAGATTCAGTCATTATATCCAAGGAATCAATTTTATTGCTAGATCAATAAAACAATCGTTATCATTAGAAGAACAAAATATTGCCAACCGAACAACAATCGCGGAACTTCAAGCTTTAAATCCATATCAAAATCAGGTAAATATTAAATCATTATGTATAAAATAAGAAAAATAATTTAGTCAATATTATTAATATTGTTTTATCAAACAGGAGACAAAATTCACTGTTAAAGCGACCATTATTGAACTTAATATTCGCCAAGGTTGGTTCTACAATGCATGTCCAAAATGTTACAGACAACTAAAACAATCAGGGACATCATGGTGGTGCGATAGTCATAGTCATAGACATTTGACCACAATGCCAATCATTTGGTAATATACTTTATCTCTATCAAAAAAAATTTTTTTTTTACATATATCAATATCGAAGTAATTAAAAATTAAATAAATATTAAATTTTTTCAACAGGTACAAAATTAGTGCACGAATGGAAGACGGCACCGGAGGGATGAACATCGTCATGTTTGGAAAAACTGTCCAATCATTAATAAATTAACCCTGCTCCATCCTGACGATCCAAGAAGGATACACCGATCCAACTATTATCCCTCCAATCTTGAACCAACTGAAAGACATATCAAAAATATTTGTCATCCAATTTCGTCTGCGAGGTGCCTTCATTGATGCAGTCATTGTAAAAACATTTGATGATGATATGCAACCAATGTTATTGCATGCACCGACAACAATGCCATCCGAAGAAATTCTACCATCATCAATATCTATTGATCCAGAGACACTTCAGTTAGGAAGCAAAAAAACTGCAAAAAAACAATTGACCTTTACCGAACCTATCATTGAAGAAATAGAATCAAGGTATATTATTAGTTATATTTTGATTTTGATTTTTAGATTATTTAATTTAACATATATATATATTTATATATTATTAATTATTATATAATTTTATATATTGTTATTTTAGTCCTCAACATCAATCTCCTCTATCGCATCCTCAAATTGTATCTCCAAGTGATCCATCAAAAAAATAAAAAGAAATCAGGTAATATTATTTTTTGTATATAATTTCACAATAAATTAATAAATTTATTTCAATTTATATATTAACTATAAACACCATTTTACTAACATATAGAAATATTTTTATTATAACAGATCGGAGGAGAAGATGAAGAAAGTTAAACATGAATGACATCTGGTCATTCTACAAAAAAAAAAAAATTTCATGCTTCAAGACTTATTATATGTATAAATATAAATATATATCTATACTGATATATATAATTCAGACATCTTAATATAAATATAAATATGCAAAAAAACAAACTTAATTATAAAAGTTATTGTAAATATATTATCTTCCTTATTTATTTTCATACTTTGTTTCTTTTATTCTATTTTTTAAACACTCCTTTTTTTTTTAACATTCTGCATGCATTTTTTTTATTCTTTTTTTTTTTTTATTTTGTTCTATATTTAAAAAATTCTCCTTTTTTTTTTCATTTTTACATATATATAACCTATTTGTTTTTTTGGTTTTTTTTTTAAACAGTAAAAAAATGATAAAATGAGATATATATTTTATTTTGTTATAAGTTTTTTGTTAGGAGTAATTTTTTCTAGTTCTTTTGAATCTAAAAATTTTTCTTTTTTTTTCCCTGTTTTATTTTTGTGTTTTATTTTTGTTTTAATTTTTTTTCTTTAAATGAGTCTAATTACAAAAAAAAAAAAAAAATTTATCTTTTTGCTTTTATTTTCATTTTTATTATTGTTAGTATTATTGTCATTTTGATTTTGCATATTCACTATTGAGAAAAATTTTAAGAAAAATTATACTAATTATAACTGTAATATTTAACTTAACAAACTATTTTTATTATATAATATTCAGTTTATTTATTTATTTTTTTCTTTCTTCCCCGTGAAATGCACGGGTATTAGACTCGTATACACTAAAACAATAGTGATTAGGGTACCAATTATAATACTCACTTTTGAGTATTACCTTATGCTACGGTAAGTTCTCATCCTTTTATTAGTAGATACAATTAATTAATGCGGCAATACTTTAAACGCATACTCATAAACGAATAACAACTCATATGTCACATAAATTGATACTCATAAGTTGATATTAGAGTTAGTGTCCCTAGCATTTTCTTTATTAAAATAATTAAAGTAAATAGCAAGGTTTTTAAAAAATTGTTGAAATAAATAAACTATTTACTAAATAAATAGAAAATTTACTAAATAAATGATATATTTACAAAAAGTAAATAAATAATTTACCTGATTATTATTATTTACTCCACGTATTTTTTTTATTGACTATGTAAAAATGTTATTTACTTCTTTCTCTCATTAGTTACAGAAAATTAGGCATGTAGAGTCCATTTTATGGGTCCGCTATAACAATACGTCATTTTCCACGGATCATTTGATTCTCATCACTTTCCTTTGGTAAACCCCATTTTCGCCCTTCCTCTTGTTTGCCTTCCAATCATCTTCTCTCCTTCTTGAAA
>JAFMPE010062535.1:394-14764 GCA_024759925.1 Ficus religiosa
ACAACATGAACTATTGATTTACATGGTTAGTAAAAATTTTCTAAATGATAAATTGATGATTTACAAGTAAGATGACAGGAAAAAAAGAAATAAATGGAAAATTTACAAGTAAGTCGTCCTATTTACTCGAAAGCTAATATCAACGATTAAAAAAAAAAAAATGATCCAAGAACATTTTTTTTTTCAAAAAGAACAAAATTAATTATTTATGCAAACACAGCTCCCTAGGCTCAATAGTCTCCATCAAACGAAGGAAATTTTGCAGAAAGATAGGTTTAAGTCAATCGGAAAAATATTTCAGTATTATAAAAATGTTAATATCCGAAAATGTTGCTTGGAAATGAGACTTTGGTTTGTTATTGTTGGAGTTTAGATTTGATTTTAGGATTTTTGTTTGTTTTAATAAGATATATATTAGTAGTTATATTGAAAGAAAAAAGTTTGAATTATGGGTTTGAACTTATGATTTAGACAGGGGCAAAGTCTATATTTAGGAGATTTTTTTTTTCCTTTTTGAGAAGCCATATTTTGTGGCTTTGAGTTGGAATTCTTCTAGAGATTAAAAACTTTTTTGATAGATCATCTAACACTTTCAGAAATAATTTTTGGACTAAAAAATCCAAGAGCATCAAATAAGAAGCCTTGCCAAACAAGTAGATGCTTGTTTACATGTGACAAGGTAAGAAATTAATGTTAGGTTGTTAATAAACTACAAGGAATTTCTTTTAAGGAGTAAGATTAAAATTTTAATTTTTTGGGAGGGTTTGTAGCATACGATTATAGGCCTTCTCTCGTGTACGCCACTGCCGTACGTCCGGCAATTCATCCATGACCGTAGGATGAAAATTGAAGGGCAAGATGAGAGGAAGAGAAAGAGCTGGGATACAACTCAAGAGAGAGAGTGTGTATATTTGGAGAGGCTTCCACTCTGTTGCTGCTGCTCGTCCTTGGGGTTCGGCGACGTTCCGAGTGCTCGACGAGAGGGAGGACCAAGTGCTCGAGGATTTTGCTAGGGGTGCTTGAGGATTTTGCCAATCTAGCGGTCAGCCATGAGTTCTGGTCTCACTCTCTCGATTCAGCCTTTTCGCCGTGTCTCTCTCCCTCCATGCTGGACATCCCGCTGCCGTATGGAACAGTATTCCTAAGATTATAGAAAAATGCTAAGAACACAAACTTTTATCTAAAATTTTCGGTACCAACATAAAAGCATGTAAATAGTCATTTTTTTTTTATTGATAGATGTTTAAAGGATTACCATATTAATTAATTATACCTATTAATAAAAAGATAAAATTTACTGTCACGTAAGTTGAATTGGTGTCCTTAACATTGTTAAAAAATTGCGTTATTAGCTACGTCCCTTCCCGTGTATATGATCAAATCAAATATTTCAATAAAAGTTTAAAATTTTGGAGAAAAATTAATTTGCTAGAATATTCAATTGGTAAAATCTTTTGGCATCGTAAGCAAACAGGGAAACTACATATATAATTTGAAAAACTAAAATCCTGCGGATACGACAATCTTCAAATAGGCTTACGTGCTCTATCTTATATTCTAGTGATTATATATATTTATATATGTATATATACATATATGTGTGTGTATATATATATATTCGACTTGCAGAATAGATAGGCCAATGTATATTTGGTGTGAATCAGATCTTGAAGATATCATGATTGGCCAATTCATGGCATATGTCATATGTATCAAACAACACATAAATCAAAAAACATGATAGATATCTACTGGAATTAGATAGATAAATCAAGACAAAAAAGAAAAAAAATTGAAAACAATTAATATACATTTTGGGACCCTTTAGTAACAACTAATAAACATTAATCGTGGTCCAATATTTTCCTTGTCCTAGTTCTTCGGCTCTGATCATCAAGTGCATGGACCATTATACGATTTATCATATTATTACTAACATCAAATCCATTTAATTTGACAATTAAAAGTTTGTTTAAATTGTAGGTTTTTTTTAGAAAATCTAAATTATGTTCATGTCAAACTTCGTTTTCAGTTGATAATAGTACATGCAACGATATCAATTATGTTTTTAAACGAATTAAAATAAGGGTACGAATATATATCAATCCGATTTTAACTACGTCCATTTAAAAATTGTTTATATTTAAGGTTAATGAAATTAACCCTATATTTAATCATTTAAATTATACCATGCAATATTCAAATGTGTACGTGGGACCCAGTAAAGAAAAATAGGACACATGCTTGCGTCAAATTAGTTGTTTCCACTAGAGAAATAATTGAGAGGACATGATTAAGAGAGAGAGAGAGAGAGAGAGAGAATCAGATGTTTATTTATGCCATTATGCAAATTTTATTAGTTAAATATTGATAGTACTCCGCCAAGAAATCATGATCAACCCTCTCAACAGTTCTGGTTTTCAACATAAATTAGGTAGCTCCACTAACACATCTCTAAATTGCAACTCCGAAATTTATAGGTTCAGCAATATATATTTTATTTGGAAGTATTGTCCTTCTCCCCTAATATAAGTGTGATACATTTATTTAACTTAATGTTTCTCACTTCAAGTGTAACATTAATAAGAAGTTTAATTATCTTACACCATTGTCATCCTTCTGTTGTTTGCGTTACTTTGAATACTTTTCTATCTCACGGTGACAGACGGTTTAGAAATACAATAGACATGTCTCTATATATATAGGACAAAACTGTGGTAGAGACTCATTGAGAGTTTTTACCGATATAATCATTTTTTAAACTACAGATATTGAATTGGATGGTCTATATATTGTGGATGCACATGATGAACTGTATGCATCATCCATATTATAACAAAATAAGTGAAAAAGAGAAAAAAAAAAGAAAAAAAAGAAAAAGCTGAAGAAGATCGTGAACCCATAGGATAGAGTAGGTGAAGAAATTTCAGGAGGTGAAGAAAAAGGGAGCAAAAACGAAAATGGAGAAGCAAATGGGATAATAATCAAAGAGGGGGGAAGAAGACGGTTCAAAAAAAAAAAAATAAATAAATAAAAAGAAAGAAAGGATGAAGCATGATTTGGACATGAAGTGGAGAGAAGAATGGGTTGGTTCGTATGGAGAAAAGGGGGATGAATACTTTGCAAATGATATTCAGATTTGGAGGAAAGAAATTGGAAAAAAGCTGCGAAGGTATGAAATTATTGGCTCTGTCTTCTGATTTGTTTTGCATGGATTTTCAAATTCTTTGAGATGGGGTTGAAAATTTTATTTTTTGGATGTTTGGTTTTTATTGCGGATTCGAGATTTGTCAAAAAATGGATGCTTCTCAGAGCAAGGAAAGAATGGAAGTATGGAAGTAACTCATCCACGCTAGTCGGATTGTGGTTCAATACCAGAGGACAAGGAGGTACTGCGTCCGCGAAGCTCATCATCTCAGAAGCTTCAACTTTGTTCCGACTTGCAATTAGGTTCTCCGCTTTCTCTGTCCTCTTTGTTACTAGTTGTATCTATCCTTTTTGTTTCTTGTTGTATTGTTTCTAGTTAAAATTGAAATGTTAAATTTGAAGGGAAACATTAGGTTTATTCGGTCGATAATAAGAAAACGCTTATGATTTGTATTGGTTTAAATGAGAAATTGTTGTTTGAAAAACAAAATGTCCTTTGAGAAACCCAGTTGTTAGAGTTCTTCGTTATTTTTTAGTAGTTATTAAATTAATTATGGGCGTCATTTATTGTTGAATAAAAATTTTTGATAGTGTAGTTTCATAGTGAAGTGGAGAATTAGATTTGATAGTGGAAATGGGATCATCATCGTTAGTTTCCTTGTCAAGTGGCTCTCTTTGGGTTGCCATGGGAATTTGTGAAATTTCATATGACAGAACAAAAGAACAGAAGGCTTTTTTTTTTTTTTTTTTTTGACTTACAACCGAAAAAATGAAAACATGAAAAAAAAAAATTGGTAAGAAGAAGGGGCCGAAAGGAAGATTAATAACTCAGTAAGAGAGAGATTTTGGACGAGTGGCTAGCCAGAGGAGAGAGAAGGACAGAGAGAGAGAGAGAGAGAGAGAGAGAGTGAGACAGAGAGAGAAGCAGATTAGCACACCAAGTTGATTTGTTACATGCTGTATTATGGGCCCCTTGATTTCTGGAAAGACTTAGTTTACTGTTTAGCCGAGTCGAAGCTCTCTTCCTCTTCTTAGCATAGAGAGAGAGAGAGAGAGGTAGAGAGAGAAACATTTTTGGCTTTGGACATGTTATATGAACTGTTGGATCATGTTTAACAAAACGACAACAAAATGATTAAAAAGAGAGGTCCATTCATGATTGAGCCGTTTTGCGACTTGTTAGAGAAGTATCATTCAATGAAAAATGCATTGGGATTTTTTTTTCTAGTTATTATTACATATATATATATATATATGTATATACACGCACTTGATGGATAATGTGTAGTTGAAATCTTCGTTGTTAAGTAGTTGACAAAAAAGTTTGAAACCTCTTTTGAAATTTATTAATAAAGGAAAGGAGCTTTCTTAATTTGAGGAGAGGATGGACAAATCAATATAGAAAATTATTCATAATTATAATTTGTTAGGTGAGGGTGAGTACTTTGAATAACTAGTTGAATACTTTTATAGGCATATTGGAGGATCACGGTAACAACCAAGTCACAAGCTTTCTGATGAAAGTGATTTCGGAGATGAGCAAAATTAAAGGGAAGCTGAGATCATTAAGCAATGGGTTGATTTCATTAAGAGATGATCAGAAAAGATTCGAGGATCATATCTGAGAATCTTTGCAATATATCATGAATGGATTGAAGAGAGTTGAAGGTTTTGGCCAGTATGGTGTCGTTGATGGCTCAGGTAAAAAGTATGATGGTAGCGGGGACAATTTGCATAAGAAGCATAATAGTTGCTTTGCAAAAGGAATCAGTATTGAAAACAAAAGTGCTCATTCTGTTTTTGCAATAGATTTTTGTGCAAAGGGTGAGATGTCAAGTGGTCTAAAAAGCAACCCGAAAGTGAGTTGGATAAATAAGTCATTGAACTATATGATGATGTTGAATATGTTTTTTTTAAAAGGTAGTTAAATTTCATGTTTGTAATTCTGTTGTCAGGGTGAAGCCGTGCATGGAGTGAAGGTTATAACTGCTTCGGTGATAAGGGTAAAGATGTTGTTTTACGAAAAACAAAGGTAAAAAGTAGTCCCTCAGAAAATTAGTTTAAGGAATTGTTGTAAAAATTAATATATAGGTAGGCATATCGTCCGACATAAAGAAATCTTGTAACAGGTTCAACAAGCCCGTGCTCTTTGATAAATCTGGTTCATGCCCAAAGGTGTCTTACAAATGTGGACCGTACCGTCTTAGCAAGCTGGTCTTGGTTTTCGAGTAAGCCATTTTTCGTTAGGCACTTCTCTAGTTCTCTTTTGTAGAGAAGTTCACAAGTTTTTTGCAGACCATAAAATAAGGTTCTGCATGAATATCTGACAGGATTTATTCAACCTTACTATTTAGTTAATTGTGTTAATTTCTTTAATTGCTTCGTGTCACTTCATTGTCTGCCTGCTTAGGTCTATCCTTGTCGAAAAGGTTCTCTAAGACACAGAGAAACGGTGAGAAGACTTGGTGGCAAATAGTAGTATGTACTTTTCTTTCTATAATCCTATGTTAAGGCATTCTTTCATCTGATATCTGATCGAGATTTTACAAGTAAAAGTCGAAGCTACGATAATTGGTTTGCAGACGGTAATATTGGCTCTTGACAAACCAAATTCTGCAGGACAAATGTTATTTACTTTGTGTAATTGGCTTCCTGTGTTGCTTCTTTGTGTCCTGATCAATTTTGTCTGCAAATATTTGTTTTAATCCTGGTTTCCCTTTCTAGTTGACCCAAAATATTGTGTTTCAACGTACGAATAGCCGAAGTTTTAAGTGATTGAGCATGTAGGAGAGAAAAACACAACAGCCTGGAGCATATGGGCAGCAAAAAATTCGTACAAATCTGGCAATATTTTTGTATTTGGCAATATTGTTTGTACATTGAATTTTTGTAACATTGTATGCTATGTGTTTCATCACATATATTCAGGTCATCTTATTAGTAAATTGTCATAAATGAAATATACAAAAGACCTATTAATCAAATTTTAAGACAATTGTGGGACGATTATTTCACAACGTACCAATTGTGGGATAAGACACAGACTAATTATATTGATTCAACTGTTTCCCAAGGTTAACATCTGTGTGAAACACGCTGGAAAACTATTGGAATCCAAAAATAAAACAACAAACAACGACAACTGCTGAGATTTTTCATCTACAGCGACCGACAACGAGTGATGATACTTGAACCATTTCAGCAGCATAAAAAATTAAAATCTTGATAAATAAAATAATTCATAATAATAATCATAATTTCAATGTATAAGAAAACATTCAAATTCTAATTGACCTGTGCATTTACCACTAAACCTTGAAGCACAAAATGTCAAACGTGATTTCATATTAGTTTCTGCTACAAGTAACAGACAATTCATTGTGAAACTAATTTTAATTTAAAAAAAAAAAAAACCACAAACGAGTCTACCGTAGAAACATCATTTCTCAACCATTACATGAGTTCCTCCACCATCCATAGTGACTCAAAATAAGACTCTACCGTCGAATCATCATTTCTCAACTGTTACGCGGACGCAGTACCTCCTCTTCCTCCGGTATTGAACTACAATCCGACTAGTGCGGATGAGTTACTTCCATACTTCCATTCTTTCCTCGCTCTGAGAAGCATCCATTTTTCAACAAATCTTGAATCTGAAATAAAAACCAAACATCTAAAAAACAAAATTTCCAACCCTATCTCAAAAAATCTGAAAATCCAAGCAAAACAAACCAGGAGACAGGGTCAATAATTTCATACCTTCGCAGCTTTTCTCCATTTTCTTTCCTTCAAATCTGAATATCATTTGCAAAGGATTCATCTCCCTTTTCTTCATACGAACCAGCCCATTCTTATCTCTACTTTACGTCCAAATCATTTTTTTTTTGAACCGTCTTCTTCCCCCTCTTTGATTATTATCCCTTTTGCTTGTCCATTTTCGTTTTTGTTCCCTTTTTCTTCGCCTCCTGAAATTTCTTCACCTACTCTGTCCTATGGGTTCACGATCTTCTTCAGCTTTTTCTTGTTTTTCCTTTTTTTTTTTTTTTCTCCTGAGGAGAAGATAGAATCTAGAGCGTAAAAACACCAAAAACAATTCTGAGCCAAATATTGGCGAGTGAAATTTGCTAATTAATCTGCGCTTTGGTAATTCTTTTCCCCATAGATATGAGAGCCTTAAGGACATTCAATCAACTGTAATGGATTTATTAAGTCGTATAATTAGATTTTCTCAAAAGTAATTAGTTTTTATTTACTGAAAAAATCATTTAAACGTGGAAATGCACCATATTATTTATTAATACGGACATAAAAGAGTATACATACATATATATATATATATTTCTAATAACAAACTACATATTAAAAATTTCTAAAATCTAGGGGCTTTTACGCCTTTTCCGTCCACGCCAACCACTTAAAATAGGAAAATGACCATTTTTTTAAGTCAGTTAAAAAAAAATGTTTCAACTTTCCTTATATTTAGGAAAATGAATCCAATAACGATGGATTACTTGATGGTCCATCATTGATAAAGTTAACATTCAATCAGTAAAAATGTCATGAAACAATAACATATCGGTACATCGGTGATGGATCATTGTTACCAATTCAGACAGCTCATTGGTAGATCATACTATTTAAAATTTTCTTAAAATAAAAAATGGTCATTTATCTAAAAAACAAATTTCGAGTGTTAAAAAACAACCACCCATCTAATTTAAGTTCTCACAACATTATTAAGAGGGGGGGGGGGGGGGGGGGGTGTGGTGGGTGCGGGGGCGGCGCGGCAAAAGCAAACTCAAAATCCTTCAATAAGTAGCTCTCTAGAAATCACCAACATTTCATACTCGAAAAACCTTCCCAAACATCTTCTTTATCACCACCATTAATTATAATGGCTGATCTCCAAGACTTCCTTTTTCTTCTCTTCCTAGCCCTAGCCTCTATCACTCTCTTGGTCCGAGCCATATTCTTCTCCAAACGCAGAACTAAGACCCTCCTCCGTCTCCCGCCGAGCCCGCCGGCGCTTCCCATCATCAGCCACCTTCACCTCCTCAGAAAACTCCCCCACAAGCTCTCTGCAAGGTCGGCGATCACTATGGCCCGATCGTCTGCCTCTGGTTCGGCTACAAACGTTGTCTCCTCGTCTCCTCGGCCGAGATAGCAAGAGAATGCCTCAAAACCAATGAGTCTTGCTTCTTGAACCGCCCACAAAGAGCCAACTTTGATTACCTCACCTACGGTGGCGCCAACTTCGTCGTCGCACCTTGTGGACCCTACTGGAAGTTCATGAAGAAGCTCACTGTATCCAAGCTTCTTGGAGCTTCTATCATGGAGGTAAAATTCTGTTGGAAACTTTGGTAAATCATATATTTATATTTTTGGATAATTTGTCCATTTAGTCTCTAAACTATGAATGTTCTGTTCTTTTGATTTTGGTAAATTAGTACTTGAACTTTTGTTTTTTGACAGTTTTGGTTCCGCATACTAAAATTGACAAATGATTTTGAAATTTAAAATAGATAATCGTATTCTTATTGAATAATAACTAAGAATTTTAAAGAAATTATTACCATACATCCAAAGGATTTTAGTTTTTAAGGGTTTTTTTAATAAAAATAAAGAGGAAATTTTTATACTAATTGTAATTATTTTTTATTAAGTTTAATATTATTATAGAGTTGAAACATGATTCATTCAAAAAAAAAAAAAACATGATTTTATATACTAATTCACCAAAATAAAAAATTTAGATATTAAAATGACTGAATATACATAATTTAAAGACTAAAATAACAAGTTACCCTATACATTTTTTCATCTTTTACTTTTGGTCCTTATTAAAAGAGTGAGAGTGCAGAGTGGGGGGAGTCCAAATATGTTGTTCGTTGTCCCATGAAGGCCCCACCGCCCCTTTTCATATTTTGTTTCCATTTTTTTTAAACTAGTAAAAAAACAAGGTGTAGTTCTTAACTATTTTGTTTTCGAAACATTTTCGCTATGAGTCATTAGCTCACTTGGATTACTCTTAATGAGTCATGGATTACTCGGAATTAAGACAAAAAAGAGTTGTGATTCAATACGATTTCCTTTGTTGAAGCACTCATTTCTATCTAATATATCTATGTCAAGTGATGTGGCATTATTCAGTCATAAAAAATAGAGAAATGCTATGTAATCCCATTCTTATTCAAAACTTACTCTTTTTAAATTCACAATGCTTTTTTTAATTGAAAAAAAAGTTCAAAAACAAGTATTTGAACCTATGAAATTCGACATATCACCATGGAATTAAATTTTTAACCAAAAAAAACAAGTGTTTAAAATATAATCACTAAATTGATGTCTCTCCTCTAACAACAACAACAACAACAATAATGACAATATAATAGTATACAATAATAATGATAATAGTACAACAACAGCAACAGCAACAGCAACATCAACAACAACAATTTTATGTATCTTGTTACGTCAAAGGCATATATATATTTAATAATTCGGAAAATTTATTTCAATTTCATCTCTCTTTGATTTTATGGAAAAAAAAAAGAGAAAAAAAGAAAGATGCCTTTAATTAGCTGATATCTATTTTCTAAAAAATATTTTTTTGAGAAAAAATTTTGAAAAATATTTTTAACATTTTAAAAGCATCAAATTCTGGATATATATATATATATATATAATATTTGATGTTTTATTTTAGGGTGTGGTATTTTTTCTAGCGTATATATTATTCTTTCTAAACTACTTAAAGGTATTTTTGTCATTTCCTCCAATTTTTCCATTCACATTTTCGTTTGGGTTGCAATTGAAATATATATATTTATATATATATGTATATAATTTTAAAAATTCATATTATACCTTTATGGTTTATAAAATAAAGAGATAAATTGAGAAATAATCATAATTAAACGGAATATTTATGTAATTAATTTTAGTTTTATATCTTACAACAATTATTCATTTTATTCAATGTTATTTTTCTTTCATTCCTTCTTTTTTCATTTTTTTTAATAATAATTAAAGACGACAACGAATATCAAGTTTTATTAGTAGAATATATCAGTTAGATTTTATACCCTCTAATAAAACCATTCTGTATCAAGTCCCTCACTAATGAACTGCCAATGAACAAATTAGTAAGCCGATTGTTGGGTACAGCATAAAGTTAGCTGGAAACTTTTCCTTTGATAACCAAAATTCTAGAAGTCAAGATTTGCTATCCAAATTTTCTATTTTATTAGTTGTCCTCTAATAGTATTATGTCATATTATCTGAATTTAAAAATTTAGTCCAAAAAAATGCTAAATACTAAAAATTTTAAACAAGTTGATGAGTTGTTAAAAACACTATTGGGGGACAACCATTGAGACAATAGATATGGATTCAAATTCTTGATAGACCTCATTAAAAATCCCCATTAGCAATCCCAAAAGGGAAAAATCTAAGAAAGGTAAATTTAATTTGATGTTCTAATTAACGATATAATCAAATTAATGCATTGAATAAATCTAGCAGGTTTACAAAAACATCAGAAGGCAAGAGATAGGGCTGTTTGTCCAAACCATACTGAAGAAAGCAGAAGAAGGAAAGGAAATCGATGTCAGAGCTCAACTCGTGGGGCTGACCAACAATGTCATCTCAAGAATGGCACTAAAACAAAAGTGTGGCAAAACCGAAGATGAAGCCTACGAGATCAGGCATGTGTTGGACGACATGTGTGACCTTGCAGGGAAGCTCAATGTGCAGGATTTCATTTGGGTTTTGTCAGAAATTCGATCCCCAAAGGTTCGGGAAGAGGCTTAAAGAGGTAAGAGACAGGTATGATAATTTGATGGGGAAGATTATAAGAGAGCATGAAGAAGCAAAAAGGAAGAGAATGGAGAGTTATATTGATGAAGGAGAAGGCAAGGACATACTTGACATTTTGCTTGATGTGTATGAAGATGAAAATTCCGAGATCAAGTCGACCAAAGAAAATATACACGCCTACGTTATGGTAAATACTGCTTTTAAAAATTTTATTGTCGGACTATTTCTTAAGTTTGTGTCTGTCAATATAAACACAAATATAAAATATATATATATATATATGTAAGGTTTTTAACGAGGTATATTTAAGACTCATATTCCAGATATGAGTTTAGGTTCAATTTTTTGAGTCTGGTCCTACTTTAGTAGGATTGGTATTTCTTGTTATCCCGTCTATGCATGGGCTGTTTTATCTCACTTTTGGTCATTACAAATTAACTTCGATATAATATTTTTAAAAATACATGAGATGCGTAAATGCTCAGGATGCTTCAAGGATTTTCGATATAATCAGAATATTTTGATACATCTACTTATCACTACCAATAATTTGTTTGGTGGTGAAAAGTTGGGGATAACTGTTCTATCACTCTATTTATAAAAGTCACTATTAAGTTTGAGTCACTTTGTAGAACATTTTTGGCGCTGGGACGGAAACCCAATCGGCGACCATGGAATGGGCACTATCGGAGCTCATAACACATCCAAATGCCATGTCGAAAGCTAGGCAAGAAGTAGACAAAGTCATAGGAAGCAACAGATTAGTACAAGAATCAGACATCCCTAACCTTCCCTACATCCAAGCTGTGGTAAAACAAACCCTAAGGCTTCACCCTGGAGGCCCTTTCATCGCCAGGGAATCGTCCGAGGACTGCACCATAACCGGCTACCGTGTACCTGCAAACACCCGGGTCTTCATCAACACGAGGGCAGTCAACCGAGACCCGAGGCACTGGGAGAATCCGCATGAGTTCTCGCCGGAAAGGTTCCTCGGCGAGGATGGCAATTTAAAGAGTGATTTGGATGTGAGGGGACAACACTTTCAGCTGTTGCCGTTTGGGAGAGGAAGGAGAGTGTGTCCCGGAGTTAATCTCGCGTTGTTGCTCGTTCCGACAATGGTGGCGGCTTTGGTTCATTGCTTTGATTGGAAGGCTGGGGAGGATGGCAATGGTGTTGTGGATATGGAGGAGGGGTTTGCTGGGTTGTCACTTCCTATGGCCAAGCCCTTGGTTTGTGTCCCTGTGGCCAGGCTCAATCCGTTCCCTAAAGTTATCTGATTAGTAAATGGTCTTAATTATATTATTGGTTTAGTTTCAAACCATGTAAATAGTGATTCAATTTATTTGTAATATTATGCAAATCCCACATCTAGAGAATTAGTTTCTGATCGAAAAGAAGGAAAAAAAAAAAAATGGTTAAGGTGATTGGTAGTGGCGCATAATATAAATTTATATGTAATGTGTGTAATATACATTCGATTTGGTTCGATACGTAACACTGCAGAAATTAAGGGGCCGTGATCAAAATTTTCAAATCTACATCTGATTTTCTCTCTAATGTAAAAAAAAAAAAAAAAAAAAAATCAAGTTTAAAAATTTTGTAACTTTCTTATTTCAAGTCAAAATAAGATGGATTTTCTTTTTCTTTTTTTAAATCTCATAGAATGACAAGGGAAATGAAATAAGATCGATACTGTATTTTTTTTACGAAAACATTTGATATTTTTACATTATTTTCTATATCATAGCTTATTTTGTAATTCACATTTTAACAAAACATACATTTTAATTCCAATCTACAAAATTTCAACTCCAACCATTGTTGGTCACTAAGCAATGCAAACTTCTTGATTTTGCTTCCCTAAGGCCACGATTTTTTAAAAACCAAAATGTAACACGTAGTTTCTAATAATCGTCAGAAAATAGCTAATATTAATGTGTAGCACACCAACATGTCGGCTTTAGTCATCGTATTATTCCTCAACAAACCTTAGAGCTCGACCATGATGGACCCCAGCAAAAGTCATGTTTTCAAATTTCATCAATCTTAATTATTCCCTCTCTCCCCTCTAGAGAAAATTAAGTAGACATCCATGTTCTGAATATCTCATTATAATTTTGTCATCTCTAATATTAAAATTGATAATTTTAATATTATTAAATGATAAAATTATCAACTTTAATGTTATGATAGGAATAAATATAAATAAGGAAATGTCAAATTTGTGGCTTCTCACATATAACCCTATTCTCTAGTTGTTGGACTTTGGGTATATAAATGACCCAATTGGGCAATGAGTTTGGCCATGGACAATATCATTTATTTGACGATATTTTAAACAAATAAAAATTTAAATATCCCACATGTTTCAGATATTTTTAGGTTGTAGGATTACTCAGTCGGTGAGTTATAGTAAAACCTGATCCTCTTTATCTCAAAAATTTGGGCTATGAAATATTGTGGGTGTTCTAGTAACAATCATACACCGTGAGCGTGAAGATCGCGGTTGGTGAAACCATAGGATAACACCACAGAGAGATTCTTTGATCGTGTTCGACACCGTAAGGTAAGTCTTCTCGGTAATCCTCGTATCATCTTTGCAAAAGACAGAGGTAGGTGAAGCTCAAACTCTAGAAAAGTTGTCAATTTTGAGTGTTTTTGACTGATATATTTTCGTTTCAATTTTTCTACTCATTGTTTGGCTGCAAAGTTTTAATATGCTGTAAATATTCGTATGTTTGGTAAAATGCTAAATTTGCAAGAACGATTTTAGATAAAATTAAAGTCCAAATCTCCAAATCCAAAAATTTGAACATAAAATTTGAACAGCGTGATGCGGTGCTAAGTGGTGCACCGGAATCCCCACAGCACAGGCATCATAATATTGCATTGAACGGTGGTCGTAGATGCGCGGAATGCGGTGCGTGGGAAGCATGCAGCTTGCAGCCTAGATGCCTCTAGCGATGCAAACTTGCGAATGGTGGCGAGCGAGACTGTTTTTTATTTATGAATTTTTTGTGATTTTTCTCAAAATTTTTGGCCGTTGTCTTACAACTACTGGCACTGAAAAATTCAATCTTTTGCCCTCCGCCACCCCCCCAGGAGGCGCGTGGAGAGGCTTGCGTGGGATTTTCATTATCAATATAATTTTAAATTACACTAAGTGGGACACATTATAATAAAATAAAAATTCAATGATTTAACAGAAATAGATTGTCAAAATAAACATTTGGGAGATGCTTAATTACCCTTCAACGAATCGAATGAATATAACAACAATCCACAATTTTAGTATTGGTTGGACTACTGAGATATTTACTCTTGCCCTTCCATCATATAGATCTGTAAGTTCAAGCTTATTTCTGTTTTAGAATTGTTGTGATATAATAATAATAATAATAATAA
>JAFMPE010062646.1:0-14367 GCA_024759925.1 Ficus religiosa
TTAATCTTAATCCTGAAATGAATACTTGAGTTCGCATCCATGACTTATGTACTTTGATCCACTATAGGTGAGACACTGATAATTGATGGTCAATATATACTTGTGTTTTGGGTGTATGACTTATAGATGGAGAAATCAAGATTCATAGATACAGAATCCATAGTTATTTTAACAATAGTACATGTTATCTACTTAAAAGCATTATTCGGGAATTGAAAGATAATATAACAAGATCTTGACCATCGGTTTACTTTGTGTTCTCTAATGATTTACCGATTGTATGGCTTTACAATTGATGGTTTTTTCAATGGAGAATAATGGAACTTTAAGTTAAAATAACTGAAAAGGTAAAAAGGAAAAAGTCCTTAATTCAATCATGGATAACATATGGGGATTAAGCAAGCAATAAATAAATCATGGAAGAAGCACTGCGTTAGAGAGAGCTTTTGTAATACGGTATAAAAACGGGAGTTCAGCTTCAGACTTCTAGTGGAATAGTCCTGAGGTTGATAATTGATAAAAGGATTAATTTTCCACAATTATAAGAGCCTCTTTACATATTTCCATCGGGTCCCTCTACTAGTTTATATAGTTCCACAAAGCATCTCGGGATTTGTTCCTAATGAGATCAGTAAATTAAATGGGAATTTAAAAATGTTTATTAAGACATGGTACTCTCTAACATGCAATCTCGAAAAAGGGTTGGACATGTGAAATTAATGTAGACAAATAATGTGATTTGTCAACATATGATTGGTTGTAAATAAAATAATTATTTGTTAATTATTTTGGTTAATTGAATTTTGGAAAACAAAATTTTTCTCTGCTAATTAATAGTACACGAATTTTAATAGATGGAGGGAAGAAGATTTTGCTTCAAAATTGTTTAAATATATTCAAAACATTAAATTATTAATTTAATTAAATAATATAGCTTATTTGTTAGATTTTCTTTTCTTAAAAATTAGTGCACGGTTTTTTAGGGTAAAGGAAATCTAAAATATTCCATTTATTTAAATTAATAAATATGGAAAATGTTTCTGGAAAATATTTATTTAAATTCAAAGAAGAGAATCTTATTTAAATTCAAAGGTTTAAAAGTAGTTTGAATCTAGATAGAATTAGGACTTTTTGACTAGTCTCGATTCTTGATTTAAATTTGAACCACCGATCAACCTCCACATTATATGGAGGACGAATTTGACTCTCCTAGAAAAGAGGGGATGGATTTGTGGAGCCCCTCCCCTTGCAAAAAACGTCTATTAGGTTCAAAGAACATAGCCTAAAATTTATATGATCCTTTGGTTTAAAAGATTATCTAGAAAAATAATTATTAATTATTTTTCAAGTAGGAGATATTTTTGAAAAATAATTGGAATATTATATAAAGGCTAGGGGTTCTTGAGAAAAAGCTAACCATTATCATACACACAAAGGAGACGTTTTTGGGAGAAAGAGAAAACGCCAAAACTAGGGTTTTCGGGCTTGAGAAAATTCGTCCTTCTTGGGTGTGAGAAAAAAGTCCATTGAATCAAAACTGTGAGGAAGGTTAAGCCGAGTGATGTTTTTCATAGAAGGTTAACCGGTTCCTATTTTGTAGTTTTGAAAAGCAAACCTGAATCGAATTCTTAAAAAGGTAAATCGGGATTGAGAAGGTGGGATCTAGACTTCGGAAGCATTACCAGTCGCTTGGATTCATAGCACGTGTGCCCACACATACTCTGAGACGTGGGAACTCGAGAATAGTAGAGAAGACACGTTGGTCGACGCTCTAGCAATTTCCAAATCCGAGAAACAAGGTACGTTTGATGACATATATTTAATTTATTGTTATATACATCATGAGCTTCTTTCTTGAATCAGTATAAAAATTTTAAAACTTCCGCTGTGCCATAACTCTAATATCGGATCTGTTCTTTCCAACAATTGGTATCAGAGCCAACTCATGATCATGTATATAACATAAATTATTTGATCAAATGAATTTCTCTCTGTGCCTTAATGAAATATTTTAGAGAGTTGACACTCTAGGTTTTATATTGTGTATGTTAAATATATTGTGAATGGATGTATGGATAAATCAATGCTTTATATTATTATTATTATTAATATATGATGCTTGTTCAATTTTACCAGTCATGATTCCATAGAGGTTAGAATTTGTATCTATGTTATTCAAGTGTAATAGATACGATCTATTATCACTGCTAGGTCGTTATTTCAATTCTTAGAATTTTTGTAAGCCGGAAACGACGTATGAATTTTTTGTAATTTTGGGCTACAATGGATTCAAGGAGATTGAAGATGAAGAATGGTATGAAAATTTTCAAAAGATGTGATTTTTTTTTTTGAAATTTGGAAATTTTAATTAATTCAAATTTCATATTATTAACGTTTTTTTTTTTTTGTGGAAGAAAAATCACATTAAATCCTTTTGAAAATTTTAATTTTCCAATGAAATGTGATCTTGATAATTTGGAAAATCAAAATTCAAAATTTAAATTTAAATTTAATAGACGTTTTTATTTATTGAAAATTTTAAAATTTTATGATTTTAATTAAAATTGGAAAATCACATTTTTTTCGAAAATTTAAATTTTGAATTTTAAATAAAAAACGTGTTTTATTTAAATTTTTGATATTTTGTAATTTTGATTAAAATTAAAAATCATATATAATCTTTTTAGAAATTTAAATTTAAAAGGACGTGATATTGGAGAAGGACGACACACTGGAGAAGGATACAAGGCATGGATCTGCAAAAGAATGCCGATATATGTTTCGGTTAATTTTTTTTTATTTTGTAAATTTTGTAATTTTCTTTTCTCTAGGACGGAATCATGATCCTCGATTATTTACATATTTTGCAAACCATAAATGATGCGATGCTAGATAAATATGTTATACTATTTCGCGATGTATTGACAACATGCCATATAGACTAAGAAGTGTCACTCAATAAATATTGTTTATGCATGAAAAACAAAAGCCCTAATTCAAAAGATTGAGTGGGAGAAGGTTTTACACACTAAGACCTACAGCCACCATCGTTGGTCCAATAGTTACGCATGGTAATGCCTACTACTCGATTTCGACCCAGGAATTCCCTTCGGATAGGTATCTTACCTAGAGCACACACTGATTTGGATTTCTGAAAAGATAATAATTTTGGGCATATTTTATGTTTAAATCACCCCTCGGTGGCGGATGTAAAATATGGATTCAAAATTGGAAACCATGGTTATACACTCATGCTACTTTATTTATTAACCCTCCCTTGAGGCTATATTATTTAAAGTAATGACCAAATAAGCGATTGTTAATATATAGTTAATGAGGTTATGCTCCATGGACGAATATGTATTAATCGGAGGGGATCTGTGTTCTTGGCTAGTTCTTCCATGACTACCCGTCGGTAGCTTGGAAAGCAGAAGCTAGGAATTATCATTGTAAAATATGTGTTTTTTAAGGGTTTTACACATAAACATTTATATTGCATATAGATCTTTTTATTTCATTACAAAACCAAAATTTTTAAAATTAAAAGGATGTTTGCTTGTACTTATTACATATTTTTTTATTACATATCGAGATGTCGAGCCCATTATCTATGACACTTACACAAAACAAATTAATCGGCGAGAATTTTAATGACTGGAAAAGGAACTTGCTTATCGTCTTAAACTTTGAGAAATACAGTTTCGTCCTTACCCAACCTCGACCACCCACACCTGCAATCGATACTCCTGATAGGGAATTTGTAGCGCTTGAGTACTGGGACAATTACAACCTTAGTACTATGTGCTATATTCGGACGAGCATGTCTAACGTGCTCTAGAAACAGCATGAAGAGCATGAAATTACTAGGCAGATCATGGACAACTTGAAGGAAATGTTTGGTGAACAAACTATTCAGGCTAAGACCGATGCTATCAAAGGTCTCATGAACTACAAGCAAAAGGTTGGAACTCTCATCAAGGAGCACTTGATGAAAATCATGGCCTATTTGTCTGAGGCTCAAGCAAATGGGGCTGAGATCGATGCTACAACTCAATTGGTCATGGTTTTCCAAACCCTGCCCAAGGATTTCGATTTGTTTCAGGCATCCTACAACCTTAACCGAAAGGAGATGCCTCTAATGGAATTGATGAAAAAGTTGTAAGCCTTTGAGAACATTTTCAAGGGTTCTGGATTTAAGGCTGAGGCAAATGTAACTGAACCTAGTTCACCTGCGCCTAATCCCAAAAGGAAGAAGGAAAAAAGGAAGAACAAGGGGAACAAGCCTGCGGCAAAGGCACTTGCTCCTAAGAAGTCTACCAAGACTAAGAAGTGGAAGGTGGATCTTAAGAAGGCTAAGTGCTTTTTTTGTGAGAAGAAGGGACACTTCAAGAAGGACTGCAAAGACTACCTGATTATGCAGAAGAAAAGAGGTAATTTCGATATCTTGCATCTTGAGGCTTGTTTAGTGGAAGAATCTAAGGATACTTGGGTTATAGATTCTAGAGCCACTAATCATGTTTGTGTTTCTCAGCATGGGTTCAAGGTAACAAGAAGTCTGCATGAGGAGAACTTCACGTTAAGAACCGATGATGGGATGTTGGTACAAGCTGAAGCAGTGGGAGAAGTGCATCTTTATTTTGATGAATTTAGATTTATTATTTTGAGACATTGTTTTTATGTTCCCAGTTTTAAGAGAAACCTAATTTCGGTAGCTTGTTTGATTAAAGACTCCTATTCGGTTTATTTTAATAATTAAGTTGTTATTAGGAAAAAAAATTCTCTTATCTATAATGGAAGGATGCATGGAAATCTTTATTTTTTCAAACCTAAGATGCACTCACTGCTTGATACATAATTGGAAAGGAACTCTAAAAGACATAAGTCTTCTCACTCTAATAAATCATATCTTTGGCATTTACGACTAGATCACATAGGCCTTAACATAATTCAAATGATGGTAAAGGAGGAATGTCTTGACTTGTACGAGGTTAAACCTTGGCCACAATGCGAATCCTGTTTGGAAGACAAGATGACCAAACGACACTTTGCTGCCAAGGATAGTCGTGTTGAGGAACTTTTAGAACTTGTACATACGGATTTTTGTGTTCCCATGAAAATAGAAGCACGTGGTGGATATGAGTATTACGTCACCTTTATTAATGACTACTCGAGATATGGATATGTCTATTTAATGACCCATAAAAGCGAAACATTTGACAAGTTCAGAGAATTTTTGGGCTGAAGCGGAGAAACAATAAGTCCATTAAGTCACTTCGATTGGATCGAGGTGGGGAATATCTATTGGTTTAGTTCTTAGGACATTTAATAGAGAATGAGATAAATCCCAGTTGATTGTACCTGGTACTCCTCAACAGAATGGTGTAGCTGAGAGAAGAAATATGACCTTATTGGATATGGTTCGGTCTATGTTGAGTTACTCCACATTACTTTTATCGTTTTGGGGGCACGCCATACAAACTACGTGTTATCTTCTGAATAACATTCCCTCCAAATCGGTTCCAAAAACTCCTTTCGAGTTATGGACGAGTAGGAAACCTAATTTGAATCATATTTGAATTTGAGGTTGTCCGACACACGTCCTGGATAAGGAAGCGAAGAAGTTCAAGTTACGATCAAAAGTGTGCCTGTTTGTTGGTTATCCAAAAGGGACAAAAGGTGGGCTGTTTTATTATCCGAAGCAAATAAAGTCTTCGTCTCCACACATGCAACATTTCTTGAGGAAAGTTACATAGAAGACTTTAAACCTTGTAGCAAAGTGGTGCTTGAGGAGATGACTTTAGGTTTGGATGTTCCTAAAGTCACTAAAACCCTATGGAAAAACCGCTAAAGAATCAACAACCATGGGAGCTTCGTCGTAGTGGGGAGATTGTCAAGGAACCTAAAAGGTATATGTTCAATGGTGAAGTTTTTGAGGTAGAATCCATAGAACATGTTGACGATCGGGTTACGTACAAGGAAGCTATGGAAGATGTTGATTCTAGTCTTTGCCAAAAGGCTATGAACACCGAGATGGAATCTATGGATTCCAACGGGGTCTGGAAACTTGTAGACTTACCCCAAGGCATAAAATATTGGAAAAATGGTTTCGATATCAGAGTTACGGCACAGCGGAAGTTTTAAAATTTTTTATGCCGATTCAGAAAAGAAGCTCATGATGTATATAACAATAAATTAAATACATGATCAAACATACCTTGTTTCTTGGATTCTGGAATTGCTAGAGCGTTGACCAACGTGTCTTCTCTACTGTTCTCGAGTCCCCACATCTCAGAGTGTGTCGGGCACACGTGTTATGAATCCAAGCGACCGATAATTCTTCTGAAGCCTAGATCCCACTTTCTCAATCTCGATGTACCTTGTTAAGAAATCGATCCGGGTTCGTTCTTCAAAACTACAAAACAGGAACTGGTTAATCTTCTATGAAAAATATCACTCGGCTTAACCTTCCTCACCGTTTTGATTTAATGAAAATTTCTCTCTTTTTCTCACACCCAAGAATGACGAATTTTCTCAAATACAAAAACCTAGTTTTTTTTTTTTTTTTTTTTATGTTTTCTCTCTCCCAAAAAACCGTCCCCTAGCTTTGAGTGTAAATTGATAGTTTGCTTTTTTCAAGAACCCCTAGCCTTTATATAATACTCCAATCCTTTTTCAAAAATATCTCATACTTGAAAAATAATTAATATTAATTATTCTAGATAATCTTTTGAACCAAATGATCATTCAAATTTTGGACTAGGTTCTTTAAACCTTATGGACGGTTTTTTGCTTGGAGAATCTCAAAAAATTCGTGCTCCCCTTATATGTAGATTGATTGGTGATTCAAATTTAAATCAAGAATCTAGACTAGTCACAAAGTCGTAATTCCATCTAGATTCAAACTCTTTTTAAATTTTTGAATTTAAATAAGATTTTCTTATTTGAATTTAAATTAATATTTTTCACAAACATTATCCATATTTTATTAATTTAAATAATGGAATATTTTAGATTTTATTTCCACCAAAAAAACGTGCACCATTCTTTCAGAAAAGAAAATCTATCAAATAAGCTCCATTATTTAAATCAATTAATAATTTAATATTTGTAATATATTTAAACAATTTTAAAACAAAATTTTCTTCCCTTCAACGACTAAAATTCGTGCACCATAGATTAGGAGAGAAATTTTTTTTTTCAAGACCTAAATAGTTCAAACACAATCTTATTTCCAAAATTCAATTAACCAAAATAATTAACAAATAATTATTTTGTTTGCAACAAATCATATGTTGACAAATCACATTATTTGTCTACATTAATTTCACATGTTCATTCCTTTCGGGATTACATTTTAGAGAGTACCATGTCTTAATAGACATTATTAGATTTTCATTTTATTTACTGATCTCATTAGGAACAAATCCCGAGACGCTTCATGGAACTATATGAGTTAATAGAGGGATCCGATGGAAATATGTAAAGAGACTCCTATAATTGTGAAAAATTAATCCCGGATTAATGATTCATCAATTATCAACTTCAGGATTATTCCACTAAATGTCTGAAGCTGAACTCCTGTTTACATACCATATTACAAAAGCTCTCTAACGCAGTGCTTCTTTTATGATTTTTTTCATCGCTCGTTTAATCCTCATATGTTATCCATGATTTAATTAAGGTATTTTTCCATTTTACCTTTTCAATCACTTTAACTTAAAATTCCATTATTCTCCATTGAAAGAACCACCAATTGTAAAGGCATACAATCGGTAAACCATCAGAGAACACAAAGTAAACCGATGGCCAAAATCTTTTTATATTATATTTCAATTCCCGAATAATGCCTTTAAGTAGATAACATGTACTATCGTTAAGATAGCTATGGATTCTGTATCTATGAATCTTGATTTCTCCATCCACAAGTCATACACCTAAAACACAAGTATATTGACCATTAATTATCAGTGTCTTACCTATAGTGGATCAAAATGCATAAGTTATGAATGCGAACTCAAATATTCATTTCAGAATTAAGATTAATACAGGATAATAATCAAAACGTCATTAATTCTTATAAATGGAATTATTAAACCGAATCAATTAACAACTTAGGTCCAGTCCAATGTCATACCTCAATACTCATATACATTAAAGTTTCTACTCAGAACCTATCCAATGGTCAAGACAAACCATCCCTCCAAAGAAGTAGACAACCTTTACAATCTTGTCATGAATAAGATCCCCAAATCTTATTCCATCGATTACAGACCATTTATTTAGACTCTTATCAAATTACCACGTCTTCTATGTATACCCCGTATATATATGGTAATCCGATATATTTTCAACAGCCTAGGAGTATTTTATGTTTGCTCAAAATAATCATACAATCAACAAATGAAAGTAAATAGGACACTACTTATTAAACATGAATAACCTCTTTTTATTAATATCAAAATGTCATATTTACAGAAAATCCCTAGAATTGATTTTCTATTCTTAGGGCACATATAGATCCCAACAATCTCTCACTTGTCCTAAGCGAGTAAATGTGACATATTGCGCATCCCCATGCCTTCGACGTGTTCCTCAAATCTTCTGGCCACCAAAGTCTTCGTGAATGGGTCAACAAGATTGTCTTCTAATGTGATTTTGTAAACCGTCATATATCCACTTTCAACAAAGCCTCTGATAATGTGATATTGTCTGTCAATGTGCTTACTCCTCTTATGATGCCTAGTATCCTTAGTATTAGCTACTATTGCACTGTTGTCACAGTAGAGCACTATAACTTTATCCATACTAGGAATGACCTCAAGGTCACCAAAGAACCTGCGGAGCCATACCACTTCCTTAGATGCCTCACTGGCAACCACATACTCGGCTTCCATGGTTGAGTCAGCAATGCAAGATTGCTTAACACTCCACACAACGGCACCACCTCCAAGGGTAAAGACAAATCCTAAAGTCGATTAGCTCGAATACTGATCTGATTGAAAATCAGAATCTGTGTACCTTTTAGGAATAAGGTCCTGACCGGAATACACTAGCATATAATTCCTCATTCTCCTTAGATACTTGAGTATATGCTTGACCGCAGCCTAATGGTTCGGTCCCAGATTCGACTGATATCGACTTACTATACCAACCGCAAAACAAATCTCAGGCCTAGTGCATAACATAGCATACATAAGACTACCTACCGCAGATGCATAAGGTACATCTTTCATATGCTCTCTTTCCTTCGATGTCTTAGGACAGTCATCTCTAGAAAGCTTGATTCTCATTCTGAAAGGTTGGGCACCTTTCTTGGAATCTTTCATAGAAAACCTCTCAAGTACTTTATCAATGTATAAAACTTGGGAGAGTACTATCGTTTTGTTCTTTCTATCTCTAAAGAGTTGAATTCTAAGAATATAACTGGCTTCTCCTAAGTCCTTCATGTCAAACTGTTTGGCTAACCAAACTTTGACTGATGATAATGTTGCCACATCATTTCCAATAAACAATATATCATCCACATAAAGTACAAGGAAAACCACCTTCTCATTCTTGATACGTTTATAAACACATGGTTCATCAACGTTTTGTTCGAATCTATAGGTTTTGATAGCTTGATCAACATAATATTCCAAGAGCGAGATACTTGCTTTAATCCATAGATGGATTTGAGCAACTTGCAAACCTTGTCTTCTTGGCCATTTGCCTTGAACCTGTCTGGTTGTATCATATAGGTATCTTTCTCAAGAGAGCCATTCAAGAAAGCAATTTGACGTCCATTTGCCATATCTCATAATCGTAAGTAGCCACAATGGATAAAAGAATGTGGATTGACTTAAGCATTATTACAGGCGAGAAGGTTTCTTTATAGTCGATTCCTTATTTCTGCATATAGCCCTTTGCCATAAGTCTTGCCTTGAAAGTTTCCACTTTCCCATCCACACCTCTCTTCCTCTTCTATACCCACTTACACCCAATCGATTTTATGCCTTGGGGTAAGTCTAAAAGTTTCCAGACTCCATTAGAATCCATAGATTTCATCTCAGTGTTCATAGCCTTATGCCAAAGACTAGAATCAACATCCTCCATAACTTCCTTATACGTAGTCGGATCGTCAACATGTTCTATAGATTCTGCCTCAAAGACTTCACCATTGAACATATACCTTTCAGGTTCCCTGACAATCCTCCCACTACGACGAAGCTCCCGTGGTTGTTGATTCTTTAGTGATTTTTCCATAGGGTTTTCAGTGACTTTAGGACCATCTAAATTCGAAGTCATCTCCTCAAGCACCACTTTGTTACGAGGTTTAAAGTCTTCCACGTAACTTTCCTTGAGGAATGTTGCATGTGTGGAGACAAAGACTTTATTTTGCTTTGGATTATTAAACAGGCCACCTTTTGTCCCTTTTGGATAGCCAACAAACAAGCACACTTCTGATCGTGACTCTAACATTTTCGCTTCCTTATCCAAGACGTGTGCCGGACAATCCCAAATTCGAATATGATTCAAATTAGGTTTCCTGCTCGTCCATAACTCGAAAGGAGTTTTAAGAACCGATTTAGAGGGAACGTTATTCAGAAGATAGCATGCAGTTTGTATGGCATGCCCCCAAAACGACAAAGGTAATGTGGAGTAACTAAATATAGATCGGACCATATCCAATAAGGTCCTATTTCTTCTCTCAGCTACACCATTTTGTTAAGGAGTACCAGGTGCAGTCAACTGGGATTGTATCTCGTTCTCTATCAAATGTCCTAAGAACTCATCCGATAGGTATTCCCCACCTCGATCCGATCGAAGTGACTAGATGGACTTGCCTAATTGTTTCTCCGCTTCAGTTTGAAATTCTTTGAACTTGTCAAAAGTTTTGCTTTTGTGGGTCATCAAATAGACATATCCATACCTCGAGTAGTCGTCAATAAAGGTGACATAATACTCAAACACACCATGTGCTTCTATGTTCATGGGACCACAAACATCCACATGCACAAGTTCGAAAAGTTCCTCGACACGACTATTCTTGGCAGCAAACTGCCGTTTGGTCATCTTGCCCTCCAAACAGGATTCCCATTGTGGCCAAGGTTCAACTTCGTACAAGTCAAGGCATTCTTCCTTTACCATCCTTTGAATTATGTTAAGGCCTATGTGACCTAGTCGTAAATGTCAAAGATATGATTTGTTAGAGTGATAAGACTTATGTCTTTTAGAGTTCCTATCCAATTCTATATCAAGCAGTGAGTGCATTTTATGTTTGATAAAATAACGATTTCCATACATCCATTCATTACAGATAAGAGAATTGTTTTTCCTAATAACAACTTTATTATTAAAATAAACTAAATAGGAGTCTTTAATCAAACAAGCTACCAAAATTAGATTCCTCTTAAAACTAGGAACATAAAAACAATGTCTCAAAATAATAAATCAAAATAAAGATGCACTTCTCCCACTAATTCAGCTCGCACCAATGTCTCATCACCGGTTCTTAACGTGAAGTTCTCCTCACGTAGACTTCTCGTTACCTTGAACCCCTATAGAGAAATACAAACATGGTTAGTGGCTCCAGAATCTATAACCCAAGTATCCTTAGATTCTTCCACTAAACAAGCCTCAAGATACAGGATATCAAATTACCTCTTTGCTTCTGCAAAGTCAGGTAGTCTCTGCAATCCTTCTTGAAGTGTCCTTTCTTCCCACAAAAAAAGCACTTAACCTTCTTAGGATACACCTTCTGCTTCTTAGTCTTGGTAGACTTCTTAGGAGCAGGTGCCTTTACCGCAGGCTTGTTCCCATTGTTCTTCCCATTTTCTTTCTTCTTGTTGGGATTAGGCACAGGTGAACCAAGTTCAGTCACATTTGCCTCAACCTTAGATCCAGAACGCTTGAAAATGTTCTCAAAAGCTTGCAACTCTTTCATCAATTCCGTTAAAGACATCTCCTTTCCGGTTAAGGTTGTAGGATGCCTGAAACAAATCGAAATCCTTAGACAAGGTTTGGAAAACCATGACCAATTGAGTTGCAGCATCGATCTCAGCCCTATTTGCCTGAGCCTCAGACAAATAAGCCATGATTTTCATCATGTGCTCCTTAATGGGTGTTCCAACCTTTTGCTTGTAGTTCATGAGACCTTTGATAGCATCGGTCTTAGCCTGGATAGTTTGTTCACTAAACATCTCCTCCAGTTTGTCAATTATCTGCCTAGCAGTTTCATACTCTTCATGCTCGCCTGAATATAGCACATAGCACTACGGTTGGAATTGTCCCGGTGCTCAACGTTACAAATTCTCTATCAAGAGCATCGATCGCAAGTGTGGGCGGTCAAGGTTGGGTAAGGACGAAACTGTGTTTCTCAAAGTTTAAGACGATAAACAAGTTCCTTTTCCAGTCATTAAAATTCTCGTCGGTTAATTTGTTTTGCGTAAGTATCACAGATAATGGGCTCGACATCTTAATCTATAATAAAAAATTATGTAATAAGTATGAACAAACATCCTTTTATTTAAAAAATTTGGTTTTGTAATGAAACAAAAAGATCTAAATGCAATCTAAATGTTTATGTGTAAAGCCCTTAAAAAACACATGTCTTACAATAATAATTCCTAGCTTCTGCTTTCCAAGCTACCGAGGGGTGGTCAAGGAAGAACTTACCAAGAACACGGATCCCCTCCGATTAATACATATTCGCCCATGGAGCATAACCCCATTAAATATATATTAATTATCGCTTATTTAGCAACTACTTCAAATATCAGAGCCTTGAGGGAGGGTTAATAAATAAAGTAGCATGAGTTTGTAACCATCATTTCTAATTTTGAATCCATATTTTACATCCACCACCAAGGGGTGATCTAAACATAAAATATGCCCAAAATTGTTATCCTTTTGGAAATCCAAATCAGTGTGGGCTCTAGGTAAGATACCTATCCAAAGGCAATTCCCGGGTCGAAACCGAGTAGTAGGCACTACCATGCATAACTATTGGACCAACGATGGAGGCTGTAGGTCTTAATGTGTAAAACCTTCTCCCACTCAATCTTTTGAATTAGGGCTTTTGTTTTTCATGCATAAACAATATTTATTGAGTGGTACTCCCTAATCTAAATGGCATGTTATCAATACATCGCCAAATAGTATAAGATATTTATCTAGCATCGCATCATTCATGGTTTGCAAAATATGTAAATAGCCATGGATCATGATTCTATCTAAGAGAAAAGAAAATTGCTCAATTTACAAAAATTAACCGAAACATATATCGGCCTTCTTTTATAGATCCATGCCTTGTATCCTTCTTCAATATGTCATCCTTCTCCAATGTCACGTCCTTTTAAATTTAAATTAAATTTAAATTTCTAAAAAGATTATATGTGATTTTTAATTTTAATCAAAATTACAAAATATCAAAAATTTAAATAAAACATGTTTTTAATTTAAAATTCAAATTTTAAATTTTCAAAAAAAATTTGATTTTCCAAATTTAATTAAAATCACAAAATTTTAAAATTCTTAATAAAAACATCCATTAAATTTAAATTTAATTTTTGATTTTTGATTTTCCAAATTATCAAGATCACATATCATTGGAAAATTAAAATTTTCAAAAAGATTTAATGTGATTTTTCATCCACAAAAAACACCAATTATGAAATTTGAATTAATTAAAATTTCCAAATTTAAAAAAAAATCACATCCTTTGAAAATTTCCATACCTTCGTTCATTTTCAAACTCCTTGAATCCATTGTAGCCCGAATTCACAAAAAAAATTCCTATGCCTCTTCCGGCTTACAAAAATTCTAGGAATTGAAAGAATGACCTAGCGGTGATAATAGACCGCATCTATTACACTTGAAAAACCTAGATACAAATTCTAACCTCTATGGAATCATAATCGACAAAATTGAACAAGCATCATATATAAAAAAATATATAAAGTATTCATTCATATATCCATTCACAATATATTTAACATACACAAAATAAAACCTAGAGTGCCAACTCTCTAAAATATTTCATTAATGCATAGAGAGAAATTTATTTGATCAAATAATTTTTGTTATATACATGATCATGAGTTAGCTCTGATACCAATTGTTGGAAAAACGGTTCCGATATCAGAGTTACGGTTAAGCGGAAGTTTTAAAATTTTTTATGCCGATTTAGAAAAGAAGCTCATCATGTATATAACAATAAATTAATACATGATCAAAAATACCTTGTTTCTCGGATTCCGGAATTGCTAGAGCGTCGACCAACGTGTCTTCTATATTATTCTTGAGTCCCCATGTCTCAGAGTGTGTGTGGGCACACGTGCTATGAATCCAAGCGACCGGTAATTCTTCCGAAGTCTAGATCCCACTTTC
>JAFMPE010062757.1:0-14366 GCA_024759925.1 Ficus religiosa
GGGGGGGGAGGGGGTGGGTAAAACAGAGAAAGAGGGGAGGAAGGAGGGAAAGAATGGGAGGGTATTTTAGTCATTTTACTATAAAATAATTATTTTAGCAAGATTCCATTTCAAATTTAATAGATTTTGACAGGAAGTACTGAAATTGCCAAAAAATAGAAGTTTAGGGTTATCTCGGCCAAAAAAAAAAAAAGAACAGGAACCAAACCGTTACCTTTGAAAGTATTCAGGGACTATTTATATCAATTACTCAAAAAAAAAAAAATCGTTTCCATTGCAAATAGAGAATATGAAGGTCCATGATGGTTTTATAAATTAGAGAATAATGATAAGAGCCAAAATTAAAGAACCATATGTTGAAATAAGGGAAACCTAGAGTAGGAACCAAAAAAAAAAAAATTTTTTTTCTTTTGACGAACTTACCACTGGTTTACTCATGTTTGTAGAGTACATAATCTTGTGTAGTCTACAGTATTATTGTGTCATGTTGGAGTAGTTCAGGGAGCATTTCTACCAGTTTTCAAAATTTAAGGAAAAAAAAAAAACCGATAAACTTACGAAAGGAGTAAAGATAAAACCATTTCATAATTTATGGAGTGTACTTATTTCTATCAGTTTTCGAAGTTCATAGAGTAAAATTATAAAAACACCAAAGTTTAAGGAGCAAATTTGAAACTTGTTCAAAATACAACTTACCCAATGTCCCACATGGACTGTAGAAGAGCCTCTTATCCCTCATTTCCTCTATAATTATTTTCTCTCAACGTGTCTGCAAACCCACTTCAAAATTTCATTATAGGAAATGGAGAGGTTTATCAAACTTTAATACGGAGTGAATTTGTTATATATATGAGTTGACCACACACCACGCTTATATAGTTTATTTAACAGTTATAAATGTTGAAAAAACAACATTCACTACTTTATTTGTAAATTATTATGCTATTAATATGGAATTAACTTATAAATATGATAAAGCTTTAACATGATTTGTCTATGAAGTATTAACAATGAGATTTCATATAATATAAAATCTTCAAAATATAAAAATAGGTAAGTTAATATGGCTTTGATTGTCAAATATTAACGAACATAAATCACCTAAATACAAGAGATTTCTTAAAATGAAAATAAATACAATTAATTACAAAACTCAATTTTCCTTTTTATGTGTTTGCAAGATAGAGCTCCGTTATGAAAATCCAATCTTAATCTGTAATAGATGAAATCAGTATTAATGCTGGGAAAAATGAGTTTTTTTTTTTTTTTGGCTTTAATTTCTTTTTTTCACTCTTTATTTTGATTTTCAAAAAATAAAAAACAAAAAGAGAACAATAGAGACAGAAATCAATTATGGAGGACATATATATATGAGTGCACAAGGGCCTAAGTCAACAAATGTCAAGAAATTATGGGAACAACATCTCAGGAAGATAATCATAATATCTAATGAGGATAAGGTGTGTAAGGACAATAATAGTCAAGAGTGGGTGTAGGGACGTAGAGACCGCACCCATCAAAAAAGAAGGCGAAGAAATCAGTTATGCAGGATCAAGGACTCAAGGATCTCATTTGAGTAGAATTATTCTTATACCATATAGAATATTGAATAAGAAGAATAAAATAAAGGAAAAGAGGTTTAAATATGGTTTGTAAACGAACTATGAATAAAGAGAAAAATTCGCTAATAAAAAGCATTAGAATAAGCTTCCTTACAAATACAAGTTATGAAATAAAAAATCGATTAAATTGCTTAATACTTATAAATCACCTAAAAACAAGATATTTAAATTTAAAAAAAAAAACTGAAAACAAATAAAACAAAATACTACAGTCAATTCTCTGTAAAACCTTGTTTGTAATATTCTACTACTAGAAAAATGTGGGTGATATATCTCTTTCAATATTAATATGCATGTATTCTTTCTATTATCTTGTACGATGGTTATCGCCCCCTTTTTTTGACCTACATAGTTAAGAAGATGAAAATATCTCATTGTTGTATATTGGAAGATACATATCAACATAAAATACTCAAAGTGAAAATAAGTTATGCTATGTATTCAATTATGTTCAACCCGCCCCAAAAAAAAAAAAAAAAAAAAAAAAAAAAAATCGATTATCTTATACTTGAAACCTATTGAAACCTCTAAGTTTAGCGGTAGATGGCAACTTATTGAAACCTCTAAGTTTAGCGAACGTATTTTCAAGAATGATCCCTGAATTATACTTTTAGTTTAAAATTGATCCTTTAACTTTTGTTTTCATGTGTTACATTGCCTCGAATTTTTTATTGTTACGAAAAAGATTCCTATATCAGTATTACGTGAAAAATGAAAGTACCACCAAAATAGTTCTATGACGTAAAGTTTGCGCTATATATCCTTGATTAAAGTACATTTTGCTTTCAAAATATCTATGATTCAGGTATAATTTATTTCCAAAATATATACTTGATCTAAGTACATTTGAACGTTTTACCCACGCAGGTCATCTTCTCCGTGAATTGGGTTGTGTGATCGACAACATCGGATTTTGAGTGATTGATCTTTCTTACTGCAAGTCCAGAGTTTGGCATTAGTTCATCGATGGTGCAAGCTCGAATTGGCGTCTTAAAGTCACCAGTAAAAGTCCCAACTCCGTTACAAGTTCACTAGGTGAATTCAAAGTATAGGAGATTGCAGAGGAAATTGTGATCTTGCAATCCGCAGGAGATCGCAACCTCCAGTTCAAGATGGTGGCCATCTTAAGTTCCAGTTCAGTGGTGGCAGTGTGGGTGGTACTAGGGAAGAATTTTGAGACTTTGGAGGTTAGAGTTAGGACTAGGGATAAGGCGAATTCTGGGGCTGAATTTGGAATAATTTGGGGGTTCTTTTTAATTTTTAAAACTTTGTAAGTGTGTAAAATATAATAAAAGAAAATACTATTTCAAAATCTTTTATTTTAAGAGGAAAAATAAATAATGTTTCTACTTACTTGTCCGTTACATTTTTACTAAGGTTTGTCAATATTGTACTTTGTTTTTGAGAACTTAAATTTTTGTAATACTTTGGTGAAAACATTATTTTCAGCTAGTAGATAAAACTTTAGTAAACATAGATAAAACTTAATAAATACATAATTTATACTTAGTAAAATATAGGTACTTAAGCACTTAGTTATTAATAAATTATGTATATCTAGTACTAGATATTATATTTACTAAATTTGGAGAATTAATTTGTTGATAAATATAATGTGCATCCTTTGTTTACGAGAAAAAAAATGTACTCTTGATAAATACAAGATTTGCTGAATAAGTATGAATTTATTAGATGCATTAAAAACCTCAAGAATACATAGATAAAAGATTGACTTGAAAAATATGAGATTTATTATCTAAACAAAATCGCAGTTTTCGCCGTTGACCTCTTGATTCTCGCCATCACGATGCCCCGTCGAGCCTTACAATGTTTGTACTTATCATCGTGCGTCCTAGCTACATTGGTAAAAATGTTGGTGTCAAGGAGACCTAAAAGGGAGAAGGAAGGACTGAGGTTTAGCATCCTCACTACTGTGATGGTGACGGTGAAACAATTCTGGTGTAGAGGTGACAGAGAGGAAAGACAATTGGAAGGAGCTGTTAGGATTGTGAGTAGGGGGTATTTTAGTCTCTTAATGTGTGATATAAATTAAGGTAATAACATCTCTTAAAAATTATGCTATTCATTTTCATTCAACCCATCTTTCAAGATAAGACTTGCAATATTCAACAGGCCTTTACTCTCTCTTTGGCATATCATCAAAGAAGTCGATGTCCTCGATTCTGGAACTATGTACAATAGTATGTTTGATCTTTTGATACTAAAAATGTTTCATGTTCCTAACAAGCTTGTTAAAGCCCCATGAGTTGTTGAAGTCCATTGGATTCTTCTTCCTCTAAATTGGCTGAAAGTTAACACTAATGGTGCTGTAAATGGTTCCCCTGGAGGGTTGTGGGGGAATTTTCAGTACTTATATAGCTTTTTGTAAATGGTGCTTCTCGACTCCTCTTGGAGTGTTGAATGCGTACAAAGCGGAGCTTATGGGAGTTATATGTGCTATTGAATTCGCTATCCAATATAATTGGAACTATCTTTGGTTCAAGTGTGATTCAATATATGTGGTTAATCTTCTCAGATCAAAGAGCATAATGGTATCATGGCGCTCTCTGGCTCATTGGATTTGTGCGATCAACTATCTAAATACTATCTATTATCATGTCTCACATATTTTCAAATAAGGGAATTATGTTGCGGATAAACTAGCGTTTCATGCAATTCACATGGTGGTTTAATGCTCCTTCATTTTGTGATGCAACCATAGCAAAAGACTTAGCCAGGCTACCTTGCTATAGATTTCGCAATTAATCATGGGATTCATATTGCATTTTATATGGACTCTCCAGTTGCTTTGTTTCTAGCCAACCTTATGGTAAATAGGTACTCTTTTTCCCTCTAAGGTTTTTCCCTTTGAGTTTTGCCTAAGTTTAACGAGGCATATTTGTAGGCTACTCTCAAGGAGCGAGTCTAGGCTTTATCATTTGAGACTGCCTTCTGACTTTTATCTTTTACTAGGTTTGCTTGTCTAGTAGTTTTATTGATTGTTTTTTATTTTCGCCTGCAAATAAACTATTATGTAATTTTTCTCTTTAATTTTAATAAAATAGAGGGATAGAAAAGTGATGAGGGTGCTAAAGGAGTGTGGACCTAATCGAGATGTTTTGGTGCACATGCTGATTTCAATTCTCTACATTAATTCAAAACAAATTTCATTCACCCTATCAATTATGCTATAACGCTCCATATCACAATATGTTTTTAAAAAAATATTTCTTATAAAATGTCTGATTGGACCAACCCATATTTTGCTCACCTGGATGTAGCTGAGAACCTCCCTTTTCTTCTCTTGGCCTGACCTGACCTTATTCATTAGATTGAAACTGGCAGTCTATATTGATAGCTCTAGTTTTATACATAAAAAAATAAAAAAAATAAAAAATAAACCAAGAAAAAAAAAAACTAAAAGCTTAAAACACTAACACATGATCACAAAGTGAGTCGTCAACAATCTTTATATACATACCTACATGTATATCTGTATATACATATATAATATATACACAAATGTATAGATAGATAGACAGACACAAAAAGACACGAAAGAGTCTAGTTCCGATGAGATGGTTCACAAATTTGCTTGATTGCAGTCAAAGTTAACTTGTTCCGACGAGGCTCAGCTAGCGGCCAACATTCAAACCCCACGGCCACAGCGGTCTCTAAAAAAGGTCATCAAACCGACTAGCACAAATTAGTAGCTAAATCTACAATTAAATTGTGTCAACCTTATGTGGCACATAAAAGAACATGGAAGAAATTTCATTGTCAACATTTTAGTGTAGAAAATCTAGCTTTAGAACCATGGTGGAGATTAGGAAATAAATCAATGGTGGTGAGCCAATGGTGGTTTGACCCAATGACCAAAATAGAGAAGATAGCCCAAGATTGGATAGCATATTGGGGGCTCAGTTTTGACATTTTGGAGCCAAGAATTTAAGAGGCTTGATACAAGTTTTGGCAAGAGACCAAGCATGCCCAAGTCTCCAAGAGATTGCATGCAGGAAGAAAGAAAAATATGACACACTAGGACATGTACAAACTAGTACATGTCAAAAGTGGTCCTTAGTTGGTCAAAAGGGATTCAAATCACCACATACACATGCAAGGCTTGGGGAAAGCTTTTTTCTTCTGAAAATGGGTTTAAAATTGTTCAAAATACCCAAGATTTTTCCTATAAAAGGTTTAGAATGAAACCCTAACACCTAGTGCCTTTTACCAAGCAAAAACCACATTTTTCTCTCCATTTTCCACTACAAAACCACCCCCTATTCCTTTGATTTTCTCTCCTCAAAAGTCATCAAATTTCAACCATTCTCACACTCCCCCCAAGCTAGCACACAACCCCACAAAGAAACTAAATCATCTAGAGGTAAGAAATGTATTTATTCCTTGTGTTTTGCAAAGAAAAAAAAATATTGTGTTCAAGTTCAAGGGTTTTGTGCCAAGTATTTATTCTGAATAGGTTGGGGGTGCACAAGGGAGGCTTTCAAGGTCTAAACAAGGCTCCACCAAGAGGTATAACAATCTCTCTCCACTAGATAGGTTAAGTCGGTTGGATTTTTCCTAGACGAAAAAAATATAGTTTTTCTACAAAACCTACAGCATGAAAAATGTTCATTTCATGAAAATAAATATTTGACATGAAAACTAATGACCATGGCTTGATTTTAGGTTTAAGGTTTTATACTTTGAGTTTTTGGTTGGATTGAAATGAGTTTGTATGGCTAGTTTAGTAACTAGTAGAATTTTGTGGTTCTAAACCTCATTTTTGGTTATTTTGTAGACTGCAGTTGCATATATTGTTACTTTAAACAAAATAATTATTCTTAATGATACTGTAGATGATGGATCTATAAACTAGACATGCAACGAGTTATCTTGAGCCTCATTTGGACTTGTATGTTATTTATTATGATTTTTACAAACTAGCATGTAAAACTGAAATTTCTTTGAAGCTCTAATATAGCCACGGGTTTTCAAAACTCCGGATTTGTTAAACTCAATCTTTTTGATTGTACATTATAGATCTAAAAACTAGATTCTTAAGCTTTCCAAAAAGATAACATACACCTCAAATGCATAAATATACAATTTTCAGTGAATTTTAAAATTTAAGACTGCAAACTGAAAGGTTTTGCTTGAAACCTGTACCAGTCATGGGTTCTGTAATTTTTGCATTAGTAAACCATAATGTTTTGAAAACATTGTTCTTATTGTATAACCTAGACACCATAAGTTTTGCAATGACATATCTTTTGGCTTGTTTGGACTTGTAAGTGAATTATTATGATTTTTCTAAATTTACCCATAAATCTAGACATATGGTATATTCATGGAACCAACAGTAACCAAACCTACGTATACGGTATGAAACATTCAAATACTAAAGGAAATAACTTTATGGATATAATGTAGACATCTCAATCTTTGAAATGAATTATCATACATTTAAAACGAATATGTACCTAAATTTTAATAAATCACATAATGTTATATTGTAATCCGGTAAACGGAGATTTTACCATGAGACACTAAGGAAAATATCCATATTAATGTTTGAACCCTTAAAATCTTGGAAAAAAAAGTTATAAGGACAGGAACTAGATACTTCAAGCTTTCCAACAAGTCATCAAGTGTCCAAAACAGGATTATACTTAAATTTAAATAAATATTACAAGTTAAGATCTCATACCGACAAAACGACTAAACATTAAAATGTGACATAAAGGCAAGTCATAACATATGAACATATTTATTGATGAAATGAGTCAGTATTAAGTGTATGATTAACTAAATGTGAAAACACCCTAACCTTATAAAGTTGAATCACAAGCTTTTAAATGGGCCAAGCCAGAGTAAACTAAAGGATTACTAGACATATACCAAGAGACTATCTTAGTCCAATTTAATGTGAACAACTAGTGAAAATGGGCCTTAGAAGCCCAAGAATTCATAAAATAAAACCCACTTAAAAGTATACACTTGGGTGACTCTTAATCACTAAGGTGATCTAGATTGATTAATTAATTAAGAAATGAATTAATAAACTAATAAATTAACAAAAATAGAACAAAGTATAATTATGTTAGTAAAATTAATTAGTAATTAATTAAAATAAATAAATAATTACTAATTAATTAATTATAAGAGTTAGTAAATGATAATTAGTTGTCTAAGCAAGGTTATTATGTTGAGTAACCACATAATTAAAATACATGATTAATTAGAGATTAATTAATTATTAATCATTGATATAATTATTAATATAATTATGGATGATTAATTAGAGGTTAATTAAACATTAATTATTAGTATAATCTAATTATTAATTATTAATATGATAATTAATAATTGATCATTATTATATGAGAAAGAATATTTAAGTAACATAATTAATTATTAATGATATAATATGATTGTTAATTAGTCAATTAAAATTATGTAATTTAATTATAATTACTCAACTAAATCAAATAATGATTAAGTACTACCTAATTAATTGATTGATTGATCAGATTAAATAAAATAAAATTAATTAAATGATAATTAGTTGAAATTTATTTGGCTCTTAATAATTAATATGAATTAATTATTAAGGTTAATTATGATATAAATAAATTAAGCTCACCATAATTTATAAAAAAATAAATAAACAATTAAAATAATATAACTATAATTCTCTTTATTAATGAAGCATTGTTAAATTAGGATAATTTTCCAAACTTGCATAGTAGGAAGTACAACTCTAGAAGTTTAAGCACATACGAAAGTAAGTACAAATATCACCTATAGCATGGAACAAAATGTTTTTCTTTATTGATGTTCTATGTTCGATAAGATTTGCCTTGATGATGTAATTAGTTTATATATGAGTCATATGTATTGGTTTGATTAAGTAATTGAGGTGTATAATTTCTCTTGCACTAATATGATTGACATGAGTCATTGATATTTATACTATAATGATAGATGCATAGTGACATGTAAATCTTCACATTATCACAATTAATAAGAATGAGGCTAACGAAATATATGATTTAGTGTCGTACTAACTTCCAATGAGTGAGAGGGTATAATAAGAACGTAAGTTATAAGTTATGACTTTGGAGGTTATTGGAGGGTCGCTCCCCTAACTCCCTATAGGTTGCGCACATATGAGTACGATATAGGGGCCTTTAAGCAGACAATACATGTATATAATGAAGCATAATTGAATACACATAAGTCACATATATTTTTGAACATTCATATTATGACATGTGATTATATGATTTTATGAAAATATTTTAAGAGATATAATTTGTACTTGTTGAGTGAAAGCTCATATATGTGTGTTCGTAGTGTAGGTAACGCGGATAAGCAGCCCACTACTTAGATATTTTATGGACTACCAAAGCAGTGCGAAAGCAATGAAGGAAGGGAGTGGGATACCACCACGAATTTAATTTCCACATTTAGACTTCTTAAATTATTTTGTATCGATTATCTTTAAAACTATATTTTCAATATTTCAATACTACTAAACTGGTAGGAGTACTTAAAGACTTTAAGGTCTTTTTTTTTTTTTTTTACTCACATGACATTATAGCTTTTTTAATACTATTGAAGTACGAATTTGAATGTGATATTTATTATTTAGAAATTTAAATTTACTCAGTAAAAATTTTAGTTTATTAAACTCTTCAAATACAACTATAATTTGTTTTTAAAAAGGAAAAAAGAAAAAGAAAAAAGAGTTCAACGTATTTGAAATCAAACATAAATAAGTATTAACACTATATTAACTAAGAATAAGTAAGTTAGTTAATAGTCAGAAAAGTCGGGTCGTTACATATCCCTTAAACTTGTTATCATTGGCAACTTGTCTTCTAAACTTTTAATCTTGATAATTTACCTATTGAACTTTCAAAATAATTGCAATATACATTGTTTTGTTAATTTTACATCAAACTGAAGATTGGAATTATGGTCTGTGTTAGATTTGAAAAATAAATGATCAGAAATGAGGTTTTCCATATTGACAGAAGGGGTACCCGGTCTTTTCAGTAAATAATTGCAATATGCATCGTTTTGTTAACTTTACATTAAAATGAAGATTGGAATTAAGGTTCGTGTTAGATTTGAAAAACAAAAATGATTGGAAATGAGGTTTTCCGTCTTAACACGAGGGGTACCCGGTTTTTTCATTACCAATTTGATATGAATTTAATCTAAGTGGGTAATATTGCAATAAATTAGAAAGTTCAGGAGTAAATTCTCAAAATTACAAATTTGAGAGGAAAAATTGCCAAAGGTGACAAATTTGAGAGTAATAATGCTAAATACCAAACAATAACACACCTTAGATTTTTTAAAAAAAAAAAGTATAAATTCACCATAAATTTATAGCAAAATCAAAAGTTTCAAAAAACAAATCAAATTCTAAACAACTTCAAAAAAAAAAAATTTCAAATTCCAAACAATTACAAACTAAATCTTAGTAATGATTGCATAAATATATCTGATTAAAAAAAAACCAAAAAAAAAAAAAACAAAGTCGAAAACAATAAAGAGAACGCTTACTAACTACAATTAGTCAATCAAAGTTACAGAGAGAGAGAGAGAGAGAGATAATCAAGAAGATAATATAAATCGAATCCTCCACCCCAAATTAACAAAAAATTAAAAATTAAAAATTAAAAATTAAAAATTAAAAAGATAGAAAGATAGAAATAAAACCCTAATGAGAAGAACGAAGGATTTAAGAGAGAGACATTGGAAGAGAACCAAAAATCTTACTTATTTATCATAAATTCTTTTCTAAAATTACAATCATTAAGACATAGGAACTAACTAGTCTTGCTTGTAATGCTTTAGATGATGTTTTTATGTTACAAGAGATTCCTATTTGTATTACTTCCTTTGTGGAAGAAGACATTTCACTTATTAATAAATAAAAGAAACCACAATTTCCCCTAAAAAAAAATTACAATCATTAAACAATTTATAAAAAAATTCAAATAATAAGGTAAACTTAACTAATCCTAAAATTCAAGTAGAGAACTTACAACAAATGGAAATCATAGATCTCATTCCATTGATGATGTTAGAAGGCACTTGCGTGCTTATGGGATTTTTTGTTCTTACCAAACATGGTATTTACATGGTGAAGATTTTTTGGATATTAAATATGCATCAACGAGTACTAAAAGTACGAGCCTATTGTTGAGGAAGACATTAGTGATAATATGTTCAATATGATAAATGATTTGGAAGAACACTTTATGCACCGTCTGGAGTTATTTGAGGCAATGATTAATGATGCCAAAATGCCCTTGTATGTCAGTTGTACAAAATATACAAAATTAGGGTTATTGGTTAAATTATGGAATATGAAAGCATCGGGAGGGTGGACGAATTCTAGTTTCATGACTCTTTTAGAATTTCTATAAAATGTTCTACTGGATAATAACAAAGTGCCACCTAGTATGTATGAGGCGAAGAAGATGTTGAGCACTTTGGGAATGGAATATGAAAAAATAAATACTTGTCCAAATGATTGTGTCATTTACCGGAAAGAATATGAAGATTTAGATGAATGCCCGGTTTGTAACGAGTCAAGATGGAAGAAGGGCAAGATGCCATCGAATGGTAGGAAAAGAGTGCCGGTGAAGGTGTTATGGTACATTCTACCAGCTCCACGTTTGCGTTGTTTATTCCGTAATGCCGAGCATGTTAAGAATTTGACATGACATCATGATAAACATGTTGACGATGGCAAGCTTAGGCATCCAGCCGATGCACAACAATGGAAGACCTTGATGACAATCATCCAGATTTTAGTGCAAAACCAAGGAATTTACGTCCCGGTTTGTCGACGGATGGAATGAACCCACATAGTAATATGAGTAGTAGGCATAGTACCTACTCAATCATATTTGTCAACTACAATCTCCCTCCAGAATTGTGTATATCATTTTTAAAATATGTTTAAAACAAATAGAATATTTGAAAAATATTTGAGTAAATAGCATACTTATGATAAATTGTTTATTTACGAAAATTCTTAAGGTAATTTTATTGTGAATATGTTTCGTAAATAAATTATTTAACATAAATATAACTACTACAAAATGTGGATTTCACGATGGAACTTCCACGACCGTTTTTAAAAAACGGTTGTGGAAAATACGGCAAAAACACCAAGCGAAACAGGGTTTCTGAAAACCGTCTTGGAAGCTCGTGGTTCCACGACAGTTATAGAAAACCGTCATGGAATATTTGGCTTCCACGACCGTTTTTAAAAAACCGTCATGTAAAATTCGTGAAAACTTTAGACAAAACTCCGAGTGTTGGCCTCTATTTTCCACATCAATAACTTTGCAATAACCAAAATCAGATCAGATCGCTCCGAAAACAGTCAATATACCACTATTGAACGTCACCACCACCATCTATCATCCATCAATATTCTATCAATCTATAAGTGATAACTAACTTCTTTTTGTTATGTTTTTCTCAATATTATTGATTTATATGATTTTAGGTGTCCTTGTCATGTTTGGGATCGATTTAGAGTTAAATTGCGTAATGGGTGTTAATTTAAGTGATCATGAAATGTTATTTTTCCCTCGATATTTAGACTTAATTAATTATGGTTTTAGATGATTTTGTATTTTAATTAGTTTTGTTATGTTTTTTCGATTTTTGATTATTGATCAATTAATGGGCCGGTGTTAATTAATAAAAAATGATATATGCAAGATAAAATTGAGTAGCCTAGTTCTAAAACTTTGATTTTTTGATTTAGGATTTGCAAATCATTGATAGAAAATAGACGTGGTTTGATAGATTGTCTAAAGCATATGAAGATGGTGTTAAAGAATTTTTATCATTTGTCAAAACTCATATACAAGATGATAAGATTCCGTGTCTGTGTCAAATTTGTAGCGGAAGTTCTTGATGTTGACTTTATTAATCTCAAGTCCTCAACAATCGGGGAATGACATTGATGTTTTACTTGACACCATTAATCGATGACCTAAAAAGCTTGTGGGAAAATGATTTACAAGTTAGAGATTATTACCGTCAAGATACGTTCAATCTGCGTACAATGTTGATTTGGTCAATTAATGACTTTCCGCACTTGGCAACCTATCTGGTTATCCTGTGAAGAGATCTATAGGTTGTCCTGTTTTTATGCAAGAAACATCTTCCATCCGGTTGAAGAATAGTAAGAAAATCATTTACGTTGGTCACAAGAGATTCTTGTCAAAAAATCATTAATACCACAAACAAAAGAAGGCTTTTGATGGCAATTGTTTGCAATTATTTAGTGTATGTGAACCTACGCAAGTGTACGTAATCTCACAAGTAATATAGAATGTGAGTTAAGTACCGTCTCCACATGGATTGAATCACTAAAATGAATTGCAAAAGAAATAAAGCACAAATCAATTTGAATTTGGAAATTAAAATAAGAAAAATGCAATAAACTAATGAAATAAAATGAGTATAATGAAAAGGCATTAAAATAGGTAGAAAGAACAAAGTCCAGTCAAGAGTTTGTAAATCAAGAAGTGAATTAAGCTAGGATTGCCAATTTCCGCTCAATTGCAAGTCTAACCCGAATGCTGTAGGAAATGCTGCAGCAAAAATTGTCCTGTTAACTGAAATTCAGTTTTATCATAAAATTCTTCTGAATTAATTATAATTAAAATTTGTAAACCTTTTGCAACATATTCCTATGTGAATCTAGTTCTCAGAACATAATTTCATGCACCAATTTCAATAGGTTATACAAGGTAAATAATATATTCCTATACTATTCACAAAATAATATAAACCTTAAAAAGCATATTGAACTTGCATCATCCAAGCTATATCCAGCTCAAATTAACCTTTCCATAATTAAATAAAGCCTAGTTTCCTATAAATTGATGGCCAATCAACAATAGAAATTAAACAATCAAAGCACTCGAGTGAACAGGAAAGAAATTACTCAACATTCCAACAAACATTCAAATCATCCTCCCAATTTCGGGTTCATCAACAATCCCAGCTAAAGAAATTTAGCTCATGTTCAAGATTACAAAAACAAGCATAAATACGAATCCCATGAATGGAAATCAAAAAATAAATCAAGGAAAGAGTAAGAAGGGAAAAACTCCAAATAGCTAGATGTGGTCCTTCACGTACTTTCTTATTCTCCTGAGCTCACCCTCCAAAGTAGGCGTGAAAATGGAATATAATGTATATTGATTTGTTTCTGTATCTCTTTTGTAACACAAATAAGTGAATAAAAAAAATTCACGAAAAAATAAATAAAAAGAAAAAAAGTGAATAAAGCAAAAGAAAAGATCTCATAATTGCATCTTAATTAGTATCATTTTCATAATTAAGTTACCTTTCTTTGTGATCCAGATTACGAATTCTTCAAGCTTTTGTCGAATCCAATAACAATAAAAATAAAAGTAAATAAAATAAAAAAAACATTTGGACAAGAATTTTAAAGAAGTTAAAGTTATCTAGAAGTAGCCTCTTGTGGCATATCTATTATATGAAGTGAGGGGAATTCAGAGTCAGAGTGTTCCTCATAAGCATCATAATCAGAGGGATTTGGGACATACCCAGCTCGCTTCATCTGTTTTAAAAGAGACTTAAGAACTGAACAGATTTGTTTCCTTTTCGGATGTCTCTTGTCTTTCACTAAGAAAACATGTACACGACCCTTTAGTTCGATCCAACTAC
>JAFMPE010062868.1:0-14364 GCA_024759925.1 Ficus religiosa
ACGTGACCTCTGTTATTTTCAAAGTGTGAAACCGTTTCAAGTTATTTTTAGAAAAATGAAATCGTCTCAAGATATTCGCTCTGTTATTTTTTCGAATGAAAGCGTTGGCATAATTTCATATAAGGAGAACATCCATTTAGTTGTTAATATTTTAGTAAAAATGATAATTTTCTTTTAATGCAGTCTTTATTTTGCAATTTATTGCAATTTAAAGAGGGGGCTTTGCAAATATGGGATTAAAATGATCATCATGTTACAATAATAGACTCCAAATAGAAAATATTACAAGGATAGTCTCATTCATTAATGAATATTTTGTTTTCTCCAAACTACTGTTTACAAGAAAAAAATAATAATAAAGGAAAATAGAATAAAATGACTATCTTCTCTTAAAAAAAAAAAAATGATATTGTTGAAGAAACCCATTCCCATTGTCAATAGAAAGAAAACGTCATATCCTTTACCATCATTTTGGTGGTTAGACCTGCTTGATCGGCTAGACCTGCTTGACTGTTCTGGTGGTTTTGGGACGGTCTGGTAGTTTTGAATTGGTATTTAATTTTTCATTATTTTTTTAATTCTTTAATAACAATCTTTTTTGTTTTTGTTATTTTTATTTTAAAGGAAAATGAATGAGATTGTCATTTATTTTTTGATATGATGGAGAATGGAATGAGAAAGATGACGGGTCATATGAATGGTGCAGAAGGAATAAGGAAATCAAGAGCATAGTACGATTAGATGATCCAAATAAGGTGAAATATTCTGAAGTCATTGATTGTATATTTAAAAGGTTTCATGTGGACCAAAAAAGTATGGAATTAAAAATAAGTTACATTCCTTTGTGTACAATATCGTCAGGTCCTAATATTATTTTAGATAATTTTGATGCTAAGTGTTATCTTTTAGACTTTTGTAAAACATTACAATGTAGAAGTATGCTACACGTTGGGCTTATGAAAAAGGTTGAAAGTAGTGATAATAATGATAAAGTAGCACTTGAAGTTGAAGGAGATTGATGATGCAATATGGAAAATGATGGAAATATTCAATATGAGTACTTTGACGTTAACATGGAGGCACCAGGGTTTATGATGCTGCTTGTGCACCAGGCTGCAAAGGTGATGTTTTAGACGTGCCTACCTTGGAGGAACGCCCTAGTCAGGAGACAACGACATCTGCCCTAACTTCGAAACGACAACGTTCATGCATAAAACTAGACCCGGTCATGGATCATTGTGAACCATTAGCAATAGATGACACTTCTGTGTCTTTTAGTTTTGATGATGGCATGGGTATTGTAGTTGGTCAGGAATTTGAAAGCAAGAACGAGGTGAAGAACTTGATAATTGATGCTTCGTTGAAAGCTTGTTTTGATTATAAAATAGTCAAAGTCAATCACAAAGTTGTTTGTGGTGAAATGTATAATCCCAGATTGCAAGTGGGCACTACGAGCTGTGAGAATCACGAACTCAGATCGTTTCTCTCTTCGAACATATTACAACACTCATACTTGCTTTGCTAGTTTGGTGGATAAAAGAAACAGACAAGCAACTGCAGATTTAGTTTCAGATATGTTAAAAAAGGAGTTTTCAGGCCAGCTTGAGACACCTACCTCGAAGAGAGTGATAGACATGATGAAAAATTGTGGCGTGTCAATACCTACTTCAAAGTTTGGAGGGGCAAACGAAAACCTGATGTTAGGGGTGCATCAGAGGTCAGTTTCGAGATTCTTCCTAGCTATTTGCACATGATAAAGTTAATGAACCTCAGCATGGTCACACGCTTGGTAGTAGACAAAGATCAAAGGTTCAAGTACCCTCTCATTGCGTTGGGAGCGTGCATCGAGGGATTTAAAGCAATAAGAACGGTAATTGCGGTTGATGGAACCTTTTTGAAGACCAAATACAAGGGAACAATGATCATCGCCACCGCCCAAGATAGCAACTACCAACAATATCCTCTTGCTTGGGGAGTGGTTGACTCGGAGAATGACAACTCATGAAAATGGTTTATGACGAAACTTGAGGAGCTCATACCCGATGACGAAGAGCTAGTCATAATTTCTGGTAGGCACCAAAGCATCCGTAATGCAGTTGAAAAAGTATATACAAAGTCCCAATATGGATTTTGTGCATGTCATCTCTCTTAAAATATCAAGTCATGTGTTCACTGAGGATCTCGTGCTAGAGCCGGAAAGGGTACAGGCAAGGTCAAGGTTAAAGGTACCATCGCAAGTAAGTTCATGAAAGTCGCTATAGCATACTCTGAGCTCGAGTTCAACCGACTCTATGATGACCTAAAGAATAGATATCTTGCCGTCGCATAATATCTTGATGATCATGTAGATGTCAGAAAATGGGTTAGGCGCCACTTCACAGGATCACATTACAACATCTTGACTACCAACGGTGCCGAGAGTAGTAACAGTGTGTTAAAGAAGGCAAGAACATATCCTTTGTTGCCCTTGATTGATTAAATTGTAGAGAAAATCTCTAAATGGTTCAACAATCACCATAAGGAGTCGAGTCTTGGATTTTCGTCACAATGCTTAACTCTAATGGTGGAGAAAACATTGCATACAAGATACAAAGAGTCCACAATCTTGACTGCGAAAGAACTAAACGGTACTACACTTGAGTATTATATCACAAGATCGAATGGCAGTTTCTTGGTTGATCTAGGAAGGAGAAACTGCACATGTAAAGTATTTGATATCGACAAAATTCTTTGTGTCCATGCCCTTGCAGCATTCCCAGGAGGTGAGGATAAAATGCATGATTTATGCTCAAAATACTATCTAAAGGAGGTATGGGCATTGGCTTATGTCCAAATCATTTATCCCGTCCCGAGCTCATCAGAGTAGGTTATCCCGAATGACATAAGGAGTGAGAAGGTATTGCCTCCTGATTTCACAAAAAAACGTGGGAGGCTTCAACAAACCAGATTTCCTTCTATTGGAGAACATCGGAAAGGAAAAAACAAGCGATCATGTCAAGCAACTTCTCATGAGAGCTCAGAATTTACAACCCCCCTTGAATATATTTGATCGAAGCTGATTTTCGTGTTATATGATCATGTTTTTATTTTTAACTTTTACTAAAGATTTTGGACTAGATCTCTTGTATAAGTAGTTGAATTATGTTTGTAATGATGAACTATGTTTTGCATATTGTAGTGGCTGAAATCATTTTAATTCTTTTTTGCAGGGTCCTAAGTGTTGTTGTTTGATTAAAATAAGTTAACATGTTGTCGATTTTTTATTTAAATAAATTTTACTTTCTTATATTTATATTTAAAGAATACAAAAATACTTCGGTGTCATGACCGAAAAGATCAACAACCCTTCAATGTAAATAAATACGGGACCAATCTGACCACTCAGGCCGGTCTGGTCGGTTTGGAAAACTAGTTAAGAAAGGATCTGATGTAGGAGAGTAAAGAAGAAGTTGTAGCCATTGTTTTTGTGGCTTTCTTTTATTCTTGGTTGTTTTTCATTTGGTTGTCATTTAGTCTTTTATGTTTTAGTTGGATGTCATTTTGGCCCTTGTGTTTTTTGTGTTAATTAAATACATCGTCTTGTGATTTAGAGTTAGGGCTTAGCTATATATATGTGCCTTGGTTGAACAAGGAGGGAGAGTTTTTTTGAATATTGTATTTGAGATATTTGAACTACTAAAGAACAGAGGTGCGCCTTTTTCATCTTCCAGCCATGGATTTGGCTGTTTTCCACCTCTTTCATCTTCCAGCCATGGATTTGGTTGTTTTCTGACTTCTCGCTACGTCATTTGGTATCAGAGCCCTCGGTTTCTTCCCGGGGAGGTACAGTAGCCATGGTTGGCAATTGGTGCCGCATCGACGCCGATGAGCGTGAAGTGAGGGCCTTTTGGGTCGATCGAGAGCTCCAATGGAACGGAGCTGGAGATTCATACTACTGGAGTTACGGATCTCGCCGGTGGAGTGCCCACCAACAGACCCATTCTCCACCACCCACTCACAGGTATCCTCATTCCCCACCTTCGTCTACTTCACGGACCCACTGCCATCATTCTTTTCCATCTCCACCATCTTCATCTTCCTCGCAAACCCACCACCATCACTCCCTTTCATTTCCACCAACTCCATCTTCCCCAAAGAACCACCCTCATTGGGACTTTTCAATTCATCATTACCAACAAAATTACACATCCACAAGGCTTTCTACTTCCACCGTCTCTAAACAACCTTCAACAAATACTCAAATTTCACAAAGGATCCAAAATTCAGATTTCAGATTTCAGATTTCAGATTTCAGATTTCACAAAGCACCAAAGCCCTTCGTTGAATCAGATCAACATAATACTCATAACCCCGACAGCACAAGAACATTGGATCTGACGATGAAGATCCACGACGGCGAGTACTCGAGCAACACAAGTGGTGATTTGAGTAGCTGAAGACTCTCGGGTCTAGCGCCGAACTCAGAGTTAACAGAGAATGGCCGTGCTTGTAACAACTGCCCGTTTTGCTGATTCATGATTTCCTTGTTCAGGAACATGAATGTTGATGTGTAATGTTTAAGTTGATTTTATCAGACTATAATTGAGTTTTTATAGTGTTATAAGACTCAATAATAGTTTGAAATTCATGATTTTCAGTTGGTCAAAGTTTGACCAAGGTTGACTAAAGTTTGACCAGGACAGTACAACAGTATAATAAGTAGTATGGAAATTATACTGTGAAAACCGTCATCACGGATGAAAATGTGAGAATAAGGTACGGGACCACTCTAGAAAAATCAAGCACAATATTTAGGACAATATGGGCTAGGTGGCTTCAAGTCTTAAGAAAAACCCACACGCAGTCCAGTTAAGTGCAAATAAATTCTGGACTGTAGTCCAGAATAACTGTACTATTTTTAGTTGAAAACAATATTAGTATTATCTGAGTTATGAAGAAAATGGACTGCTTATTAAGGGAAAAGCCAAACAAGGCCTTAATGGGAGGACACCTCATTTATGATAAATATGAGATTTTTGATTTAAAAAGTTTAAGGATAATTATGCATTAATTAGGTGCAATTTGGCACAAGGGTGGCCGGCCACTTCAAGGGGGTGATGGGCAAATAAAATTTTTGTGGGGGTCAGATTTGCAATTGAGGAATAAAAACAATTCAAAAAAAAAATATTTTTCACCTATAAATAGGTGATGTGGGGGGGGGGGGGGGAGTTTTTGGCTTATTTTATTCAACTTTACCCCAAAACTTTGTCTCATTTTTACCTCACTTTCTCTCACCCCTTAGCAGCTGAATATTGAGAGGAAAAAAAAAAAAAAAACAAAAGTGTGGCCGGATTTTTGGTGAAGGAAGCAAGGAGGAAAATTTTGGTCCATAGCCTAAAACCAACTTCAAATTGTTAAGGTATTCCCCCTAGATTCCCTAAGCTTTTCCATTAAGCTTTTAATTCAAATTTATGTGTATTTTCATGTGGGTATGTAAGAGCATAAGCTCACTCATTTAAATTCATGCAATAGGTTTAGTTGCTTGGTCATGTGCTTGATTAGGCTTTATGGTCTCAATTTATGTTTTTGGTGCTTGTTTTGATAATATGCTTGTGTGATATTATGGATTGCATGCATGTCTTTAAAGTGTTTGTTATATGTCCCCATATGTTGAAGAAGATGTTGGTTATGTATGGTTGATTTATGAGTTGGTTAGAAGCTTGTATGTTGAATGATGTATGCAAAATCAACTCTAAAACCCTATGTGGACAATGGAACACCCCATGGGTTGCATGGTTTAAAAACAAATGCATGGCTGCTTAAAACTGACTTTGAAGCACTGTATGTTGTTGTAGGCTCATGGTTGCGACCGTTTGAGGTAGTGTGCATGTAAATTTTACGTAAAATAAACCACATGCAAAACTACCAGTTTTCGGGTAAAACTGGACAGTTTTCTGGTAAGCCGATTTTGAGGCCCTTAGAGGCCGAATTTGAGAAAACTTAAAACATGAAAGTTATAGAAAATTGAAAATTCCAGGGGGTAACATGGGCAGATTTTGAAAAAGAAGCTCCAAAGGCTTTTGTTTTTGCGAAAACCCCAGCCCAGGACTGCCCAGACCCTATGCACGGCCAGCTGGTTTCAACTAGAAATTTGAGCAAGATAAAGGAAGAATTAGGTTTTGAGAAAAACATGAAATTTGTAGGATTTTCGAGATCTACAACTTTCATGAAGAAAACGTTTTCAAATTCTAAACAAATTTTAAGATAAAACTGAATTCCAAAAACTGTGCAGGAAACAGGAAATTCATGCACAAGTTTTTCAAAACAGTGCATAAACAGGAAATTCCTGCACGTGCACTGATAACCGGAGTTATGAACTGTTTTCAAAGAATGATTTCAGAATTTGACAATTTTTAACTATTTTTACTTAAAAGCAACAGTTTTCCAAAAATACGGTTTTAAGGAAATTAAAGTTTTTACAAAGATTTTTAAGAGAAAACTTGACAAAGTTTTGTCAAGAGAAGAGAAAAGTAAATAAGCCAAAAAGTGTTTTTGAAAACATGGTAACAAAAAGATAACCGATAGTAAACAGATAGGATACCAAAAATATTGGGTTGGGCCTCACACCCAAGGTTACCAATAGTAATATAATAGGGTGCTGCTTTTAAATAATTGGGCCCTAGTAACCCAATAGGGTATCATTCTTGAATAAATAGGCCTTACCCTAGGGTTACCCATAGTAACCTAATGGGGTATTTATTTAAAATTAATTGGACCTAAAACCCAGGGTTACCCATAGGAACATAATGGGATATGGATTAAAAATAATCGAGTTTAGACCCAAAGTTATGAATAGTAATCTAATAATATTCAAGTATGATTGGGCTTAGTACCCAAGGATACCCTAAGTAACCAAACAAGTTATCATGAAGTACTGTAGGGGGGGACATATAACTAGGGTTACTCATAGATGTTGGTTAGGATACCAATATTTAATGTAATGACTTATGGTAAGATAATATGATTCTTATCTTACATTCTTTTGAAAACAGGAAGGTAACCTATTGTTGCAAACCAGTTGGAGCAACAAATACAGGACATAGTCTAACCTGTAAGTACAACTCGGCCTACAGCATAGGCAAATTGTTTTACTGCTTTGCATGTTTTTCAAAGCTCATGCATTCATGTATGTAATGCATATGATTTATGTTATACTATTATGGCATCATGAAGCATGCCCACTAATGATAGGTCACATGGTAAGAATAAGATCAAGTTTCAAGTAAGAAACTGTTTTCAAGTATAGAATGATTTTCCAAGTATGAAATGGTTTTTCAAATATGTTTCAAAACAAGAACAAGTTTTTAAAGATAATGGCAAGTAAGTTGCCTTATGTCGTACCGACCCGCTCTAGGTCGGGTTTGATCCATGGTTTGAGTTGGATTGGACTGGCCGCCCGAACCACTCCATGGTAACGCTCCACGGTACGTACACTGATGTTATGTAAGGGGCCCAAAAAGATGCTAACATAAGGAAGCATAAAGAATGTGATAAGAAAGCATAAATGGATCATGCATATCTTTGTCAAAATGGTTTTGCGGATAATAAGTTGTACTTGCTGAGCGAAAGCTCATTACTTACGTTTATGCTGTAGGTAAGCAGCCTATCAATAATGAGTGATACATGACTATGGATGGTGGTGCTGCAGACTGTGAAATTTGGGATAGACACCGCCACACTTTTTGAAAGCTCATTATAGTATATAATACTTAGTAAGAGTTATGTAATATGTTATAAAGGTTCAAACCACGTTTCTTAATTACGTACGTACTTGTATATGTATATAAGTAATAAAAAAAAAATTTAGTACTTTTCATGAATGAGTAAGATAAAGTAAGCAAGGTAACAGCCCTACATAGGTGGGGTGTTACAGTGCTAACGACAACAAGATTTTCTTGGGCCTATCGGAGAAGCGTCGAAGTTTTGATTCAATGGAGGAGCGTACCAGTCGGGATTCGTCGGAGTACCACCGCGTCGGAGGAGACACGATCTTCTCAGGACTGACGGAGAAATATCGAGCAAGCAAGAAATCACCAAAGAACCTCCACGACCTAGCCGGCACACGAATCTTAGATTTGACGGGGAAGCATCGTCACAGCAGCGGCGGCGGCTACTCGTGTTCTTCAAGTACAATGCCGATGAGTTGCAAGCTTGGTCTGCTACCGGCATTGAAGCTTGCTGTCCCACATAAGCTGGAGGAGGCGGAGGAGAATGATAAGTTGTTCTCAGGTCAGATTTTGAATCCCCACTCATATGAGCATACCAAACCGCCCAATTGTGAAAAACCAAATTTGTATCACGAGCCCATAAATTGTCCTATTAAACCCAAACCCACTTTGCCTCAAAATCAGCCGATTACTCTAAGTACTATGATGCAATTTGTGGCTGAATGGTTTGAATCTGAAGAAAATAAAAGTGTTGCTGAAGATGCTTTCTTTGGTAATGAGTTATTGTTTTCTAAAGCCTCATTAGAACCATTAAGTGGTGATCTTGATGAACGAAAAGTTGATGATGAGGTTATGGAAAAGCAAATGGTAGCCTTTGAAAATGTAGACAAGAGGGTTATCAAGGAATTGGAACAAGAGATGGATAAACATGATTTGTGTACTCTAGGCTTGAAACATGATTGTGATACACTGGTTACTTTGGATTGTGATACTGATTGTGATGAATTTATTAGTTTTGGTCATGAGGACCAACCTGATGCGGAAGGCTATGAAAATGTTGAAAAGGAGTTAGACGTCATGGATTATGGAAGCACTGTGGAAAAAGCAAGTTTGAAGATTGATTTTGGTTTATTTTACACTCATGAGAATGTTGGCGATTCCACAAAAAAACAAGAACTGCTGTTGGAAGGCCCAAGACAAACCAAGTTTGGCTTTGGAACTAGTGAAATTGTGCAAGAAACACTGGCTTTTGAGGATCAAGCAATTGTCTCACCAACCAACTTTGAGAATCTTGTCGCTACGGAGATGGAAAATGGTTGGTTGTTCACATTTGCTGCTAGTAATAGCATTGAAAGCTTGGGAAAGGGCAGCTAGGCGTTAATCTAAAACTTCACCATTTTCAGCTTGGAGCACTTTTTCACAACGTCCAAGGCTGTACAGAGGAAGCGCCCATTAAGAAGCCCATTATGGTCATGTTCAGGAGCAATCATTCAAGGCAGAGCAAGCTTTATTTGAGATTCGAAGTGATTTGGAAATGCTCTTTGCTGCCTTTGTGGACTTTTGATGTAGTAAGAAAGGATTATTCAGTTGGGGTCTACCAAAATCATAGAAAGAAGAAGAAAAAGACTACCTACCACTTAATTGAATATGCTTTGTCATGAATTTTTCAGAGAGCTTATTGCATTGGTATCTTTACAGAGTTCCCTTCATTCCATTTCAACTTCTTTCTTGAGTGCTAACTTCCTCCAAGCCTGGTTCTTTTCTCATGCTGCACCAACATATCACCTTTGAACTTGAGGGCAAGTTCTTTTCAAAGAAAAGGAGAACTGATGTAGGAGAGTAAAGAAGAAGTTGTAGCCATTGTTTTTGTGGCTTTCTTTTATTCTTGATTGTTTTTCATTTGGTTGTCGTTTAGTCTTTTTGGTTGTTTTTCATTTGGATGCTGTTTAGTCTTTTTGGTTATTTTTCATTTGGTTGTTGTTTAGTCTTTTATGTTTTAGTTGGATGTCTTTTGGCTCTTGTGTTTTTTGTGTTAATTAAACACATTGTCTTGTGATTCAGAGTTAGGGCTTAGCTATATATATGTGCCTTAGTTGAACAAGAAGGGGGAGTTTTTTTGAATATTGTATTTGAGATATTTGAGCTACTAAAGAATAGAGGTGCGCCTCTTTCATCTTCCAGCCATGGATTTGGCTGTTTTCCACCTCTTTCGTCTTCCAGCCATGGATTTGGTTGTTTTCTGACTTCTCGCTGCGTCAGCATCATATCACTTTGGTGCTATGACCGGCAAAACTGATAACCGGTCCAGGTAAAAAAAAAAAAAAAACATGGTTTGGGAGACTGAGAATAGTAATAAAGAATGCAAAAGTATTTGGTGATATGACCTGAAAGACCGACAACCCTTCCATATAAATAAGTACCAGACCCACCTAACTATTCAAGCCAGTATGACTTGTTTGGAAAGGATGATATCACTTCGTTGTCATGACTGGCAAAACCGATAGCTGGTCTGTATTAAAAAAAATTACTTGTTCTAGCTGACTGGGAAAACTAATAAAGAATGCAAAAACACTTTGGTGTCATGACCTGAAAGACTAACAAACATTCTAGATAAATAAATACCGGACCCACCTAACTGCTCAGGCCGGTCTGGCAGGTTCGAAAAATCAATTATGAAAGCATGATATCACTTTGGTGTCATGATCAGCAAAACCGACAACCGGTCCGGGTAAAAAAAACATTACCAGGTCTGGGAGACTGGGAACAATAATAAAGAATGTAAAAGTGTTTGATATCATGACCTAAAAGACCGACAACCCTTCCATATAAATAAATACCGGATTCACCTAACTGCTCAGGCCGGTATGGCCTATTTGGAAAGCATGATATCACTTGGGTGTCATAACCGGCAAAACCGACAATTGGTTGGGATAAAAAAAATTATTTGGTCTGGGTGACTAGGAAAACTAATAAAGAATACAAAAACACTTTGGTGTCATGACCTGAAAGACTAACAAACAATCCATATAAATAAATACCGAACCCACCTGATCACTCAGGCCGGTATGACCTGTTTAGAAAGCATGATATCACTTAGGTGTCATGATCGGCAAAACCGTCAATAGGTCCGGATAAAAAAAAATACCTAGTATGGGCCACTCGGAAAACTAATAAAGAATGCAAAAACACTTTGGTGTAATGACTTGAAAGACCGGCAAACATTCCATATAAATAAATATCGGACCTACCTGATCGGTCAGGCTGGTATGGCCTGTTTGTATGGTTTATTAATGATAATTATCTTGATCAAACTATCAGTTGTATGTTCGTAACTAATGTATTCTATTTAGTAAAAGAACAAACTTTTCTCGCTTACCTTATATGACGTAGTATAAATTGATAATATTACTTGTGACTTTTTGATTACACTAACAAAATTATAATAATATTAAAATAGAAATTGTTGTTACACTACCAAAATTAGAATAAAATGAAAATAAATATTGAAAACCCTATTAACAAAAGAATATTAGGACAAAATGGTGCCAATCGTGTCGATGTTCTTGGTCCACTCAATATTATAGACTGATCCGTTTAGTTGTATGGTATACTAAAGATGATTATCTCAGTCTGATTGAATTATTCGTGATCCGTATACTTTGTTTAATGAATGATTGAGTCATTCTTCTAGGTCAAATTTTTTCTCAATTGACTAGTGTGTCCCTTAAATGGCGAATTAATTTTCTTGAATGGTCACGTAATAGTCAATCATTGATTGACTTACGGCCAATTACTGATTACTCATAATATAGATCACTAAATTTGAAAGTCAATCACTGACTGATCATTAGTCAATCAATAATAAAACAAAACAAACGACCATTTAAAAAGTTTTTTAATAAATGGTTGAAGTTCTAAAAAATTAGTTAAAATGTCCCTTTTTTTTTTTTCTCCCTAAAATGGTTAATCAATTATTTTAAATGGTTAATAAGTAAAATTGAGTTACTGTCAATCACTGATAAATATAATGTAACGGCAAGTGGTCTTGCTAGTCATGCCGGTTATGACACCAAAGTAATATGACTGCCTATGCTAATCAGGAATATTTTTACCTGAACCGAAGTGATCTTGTCTGTTTTTTCGGTTATCATACCGAAATAGTATGATGCTCTTTATCTAGTTTTTTTGACCGGCAGGACTGGGCTGACTGATTAATGCCAGTCGAGAATATTTTTACCTGGATCGAAGTGATCTTGTCTGTTTTTTCGGTTATCACACCGAAATAGTATGATGCTTTTTATCTAGTTTTCTTGACTGGCAGAACTGGCTTGATCGATTAATGTCGGTCAGGAATATTTTTACCTGGACCGGGGTGATCTTGTTTGTTTTTTTGGTCATCACACCGAAATAGTATGATGCTTTTTATCTGTTTTTCTTGACCGGCAGGACTAGCCTGACTAATTAATACCGGTCAAAACTATTTTTACCTGGACCGGGGTGATCTTGTTTGTTTTTCCGATCATGACATCAAAATAGTACGATGCTTTATATATGATTTTCTTGACCGGCAAGACTGGCCTGACTGATTAATGCCGGTCAGGAATATTTTTACCTGGACAAGGGTGATCTTGTTTGTTTTATTGGTAATGACACGTAAGTAATATGATCATTTTAATATATTTTTCTGACCAACATGACTGGCCTGACCGCCTATACCGGTCAGGTATATTTTTACACGGACCAATGAGCGATCTTGTTGGTCTTACTACGAAAGTAATATGATCATTTTAATCTATTTTTCCGAATCGACATGACTGGTCTAACCGCCTACACTGGTCAGGTCTTTTTTTCCTAGACCAACGAGCGACCTTGTTGGTTTTACCACGGAAGTAATATGATCATTTTAATCTGTATTTCGGAACTGGCATGACTAGCCTGACCGTTTATGTCGGTCAAGAATTTTTTTTCCAGACCAACAAGCGACATTGTTGGTCTTACCACCGAAGTAATATGATTATTTTGATCTGTTTTTTTTTTTAACCGACATGACTAGCCTGACCGCCTATGCAGGTCAGGTATATTTTTACCCGGACCAACGAGCGACCTTGTTGGTCTTACAATGGAAGTAATATGATCATTTTAATTTGTTTTTTCGAACCGGCATGACTAGCCTAACCGCCTATGCTGGTCAGATCTTTTTCCCCCCATACCAATGAGCAACCTTGTTGGTTTTACCACATAATTAATATGATCATTTTTATCTATATTTCCGAACCGGCATGACTGGCCTGACCTCCTATACTGGTCAAGAATTTTTTCTCCGGACTAACGAGCGACCTTGTTGGTCTTACTACTGATGTAATATGATTATTTTGATCTGTTTTTTTTAATCAGCAAGACTGGCCTGACCGTCTATGCCGATCAGGTCTTTTTTTCTCCGGACCAACGAGCGACCTTGTTGGTCTTACTACGGAAGTAATATGATCATTTTAATCTGTTTTTCCGAACCGGCATGATTGTCCTGACCGCTTGTGCCGGTTAGGAATTTTTTCCCCCAGGCTGGCCTAACTGCCTATTTAGTCACCATAATAACTTATATTAATCAAACACCATAACTTAGGTCCTGGAAAAAACAATGTAGAAAAAATTTTGGATGCCATAAATGCAAGACGTGCCTTATAGAATTGGTTCAAAAGTAAAACCAAATACGTATATAAAGTGTTTAAGGAACCCAATTATTATGGTAAATATTGATTGCCATCTTCTCTCTATAAAATTTGACAATCTCATCATTTATTGACTCAAAATTATGCCCTTGCATATCGAATTCGATATATTTGATGGCATATATGGCACAATCTCCCTTGTGTTAACAAAATGTTTGTTAATGTTTGTAATTATAAATGACAAATAAAAAATTCAAACATTTGAAGTACACTTATGATTTCTCATTCTGCAGATGGTTTAGTGGACGCCTATAGGGTCATGGAGAAGGATCAAGGTGGCTGAAATACCCAAATTTTTGAAGTATTAAGGGAATCATCTTTTGCATGGGCTGCATAAATATATCAATCTTTACTTTTTCGTAACATTTCCAATTACAATAAAAAACCAACAGCTCTGCAGTTATCAAATCAACCTTCACCGAAACCCAATGTTTTCCTCTTTCTTTTTCGGTGACGTTGCTGTCCATTATGTCATATAAATTAAGCATGAAGTAAAGTGTCTTGGTACCATTCCAACATTTTCCCATCCTGGGGATGTCGCCTTTCACGTATTTCATGAAACAGTCATCTATGAGCCCATCTTCATTGGCATTGGCCAAAGATCTCATCCAAAATGACGATGTCTTGATTGATGACATCTCGATACTTGGACTGTTTTTTTCTTATTCCATACATGGCTTTTTCTGTGTGCTACAAAAAAAAAAAAAAAAAAAGTTGTAGTATGAGTCAAAAAGCTTTTGATAGAAAAAGAATTCCATATATCTATATATATAAAGCTTAGATATAGCGTTATTTAGTAGATAATCACTTACATCACTTATAAGCCAAAACTGCTTAGTTATTATCTTATCAAAGAAATCTCACCCTTGTGTTAACCCAAGACTAGAAGTAAATGGGGGCTTCAGATCTGAATTATTGTAGTCTTCAAATGA
>JAFMPE010062979.1:451-14810 GCA_024759925.1 Ficus religiosa
TTCAAGAATTTTTAATATTTAACTTTTTTAATATGGTTAAATTTTTAAATTCAAATTATATAGAATAACACTGTTGGAGGGACAACCAATGAGATAGTAAATTTAGGAGAATAGATTTTGACTTTGATATTTCATCTATAATTAATTATTTTTGTCTACTTCTCAACTCCCCATTGGAATACAAGCGTCATTTAACGTATGGTTCGGTTTCCATTGTGCACTTTCACAGTAAAAAAATTAAACAAAAAAAATATTGTTAAAAAGAATTTAATTAATGTCAGATGTTCCGCCTTTCGGCCTCACATACGATGATTTGGCCGACATTATCTGTGACGCATCAAATTTATATTTTTGGCATTATTCAAAAAAAAAAAAAAGAAAAAGAAAATACCTTAAAAAAAAACAAAGAAAAGAAAAAGAAAAAAGTCACCACCGACAGACCAAGCTCACTTTTAGGTCGGTGAACCCCACTGTTTCCGGGCCGGTAGCCCAATACTTAAGCCCATTTACCAAAAAAAGCCCACTGGCTAAATTGGGCCTCCAAAATGACCCAACTACACTCGAACTGCGAAACACTCCCCGAGTTTACATAAAACCCGGCGAAACCTCTGCAACAGGGAGTGTACGGAAGAGAGAGAAAGAAGAGAGAGAGAGGGGGAGAGAGATGATGCGGTCCATTTTGAGAGGAGCGGCGGTGGCGAGGAGTTCTCCGTCGCCGTGGTGGAGCCTATCGTCGACGGCGAACTACGCGACGACGCCGAGGGACACCAAGAACAAGATCAAGAGGGGCAAATCCACGGGAAAGGACGCCGCCGCTGATGCCGACGCCGACCACGCCTCCGAGATCGACGCGGCCCTCTTTGAGGAGGGTGCTCGGCGCCGCCGCCTCGCCTTGGACGAGAACGATCCGTCGCTTGATGTGGGGCCCAATGGCCGCCCTCTATTCACCTCCACTCCAGCGCTGTCCCAGCTCACTCGCGCGGACACTGGAAAATACTTCAAGTTCAAGTTACGCGAAAACCCTAGCTAGCGAGTTAGCCCCATTGCCTGTATGTACAATTTGATTGTGCTGTTCAGGGATTTGAATTTGAACTTTTTTGCTGTTGGTTTTTTTATTGTAGAACGGATGAATTGGACGAGGTGTTGCCGGAGGGGCTGCCGGCGGGGATGGAGAAGGAGTTCAAGGCGACGCTTCGGAGTGCCGTGCTTGTTCGTCAGAGCTTTCTGGATCTTCGTGATAATTTCCGTCACATTGTGGATCCGCCATTGTCGTTTCCCAATAGTAAAGGTCTGTGCTTTTCAATATTTAAGTCTCTTTAAGCAAATATATATATATATATTTACATATATATGTATTGCTAGGCACACTTCTGAACTGTTAGATTTTTATTTAGTTCTTTTTAAACAGTCTGCTCTGCTTCAAATGCTTCAGATTCTTATGTAATAGGATGGTTTAAAACTGTATCTCACGGGTCGATTTCTTTTAATCTATAAAGAAATGAATTTGGGTATAACATTAGGAATTCAGAAATAGATGGAAATAGGTGAGATGTTAAACTTGGCAGTTTCATTTTTGGACACATTTGGAAAATGATTGCAGCAATGTTGGTCATATTGATGGCCTAATATTACCCGTTGGGCAGGAATCGCAATTCTCTATCTGTATGAACTCAAAAACTGTGTCTATTCAATGGGAAAATGAAAGTGTGTTTGAATTTTTTTTATTATTATTATTATTTTCAGATGTGAAAGTCAGAAAGCAAATTGTGTTGGATGGTCCTGTTAGTTGTGGCAAGAGTATTGTGCTTGCTATGCTCGTTCATTGGGCCCGTGATGAAGGTTGGTTGGTTTTCTATGTCCCAAGAGGTAAGGAATGGAGTCATGGAGGCTTTTTCTATAAACATCCAGAAACGGGTCTTTGGGACACACCTGTTCAGGCTGAAAATATTCTCAAGGCAAGAACATGACTTACCTTCTCTGTTAGTTCAAAGTGACAGGGAGTTTTATAAGATGTGGTGGACTACATTTAACTTATGTTTAGATTATAGTGATTTCAGTAGTCCTAATAACAAGAGGGAGGAAAATAAAAGGAGAGGAAGTTCTAATAATGATGATTTATTATTATACTTAGATACAATTTATTTCATTCATCAAACAAAAACCTGGGCACATATGTATGTGGACTTGTCTAATTTACGACTATTATGGAAAAGCAGATTTTATATAAGCTCTTGATACGTGTAGATTTTAAATGACACGTCTTTGTTGGCATAGTTAACATGGTCCTTTTATTTTTATTTTATTTAAATAAAATTTTTAAATCGTTTTTCCTATACACATCCAGGATTTCGTGAAATTTAATGGAAACCGTTTACAACAATTACCTTGCCAAATATCTGATCCTATTCCACTGGGAGAAGGTGCCGGTGTTGGATGGATTAAAGATGGCAGCATTTCCATGGCGTTGCCTGAAGGTTCTAGTCTATATGACCTGATCAATATTGGAATCACGAACACTCATGCTGCCGTTGGAGTGGTAGTTCGTTTGAGGAAGGAGCTGTCACTTGTTAAAGATATACCTGTGCTTATTGCAATTGATCAAGTGAGTTAGAATTTGTACCAACTCTAACTCTCATTGTTATGCACTATTCAGTGAGATTTGTACCTAGAGTTATAATGAGGATTCTCATTTCTCAACTACTCTCTTATCCATTGCTATTGCTTTTCTCCAGTATAATAATTGGTTTACATTCAGCGAGTACGAGGAGCCAGTTACTGTTCGTTCGACACGACCGATACATGCTCGGGAACTAGCTACGGTATGTACTGACTGGTTGGTTGAGATAAATATATATTTGATTACAGTGCTTTTTTTCTTTCCTCCGCATGGTGTTGTAAAGGTGATTTTTATCATGTTTGAAAATGGGATGTGCGCCCACTTCAGATATCAGTTATCTGAACGATACATAACAAACCGATATGCTGCTTATGACAAATCCTTGCAGGTGAATGCTTTCAGATCTATGATGCACAATGACATGATGGTTGGTGCTTTCTCTCATTCTACAGCTGTAGGTAAACTACGACAGCAATTGCCTGACATTCCTGTCGATGCTCGGGTTAATCTTCGTCGCTACACTTTAGAGGAAGCAGAAGCTGTTTCCTATTACTACCTTAGGTAAGCTGATGAATACTCCCCAAGTTTGCAGTATCTCTGCTTGCCCTAGTGTTAAATTTTTGAAATTTGGAATGTCCGCAAGCACATACAAAAATAGAAAAAATGCAAAACATATATGTTTCTCTTTTTCATCAAGCCTAATACTGGCGAGATGTTCTATAGCTTGCATATTACTAGCTTTTGGGTTTCTAATCTTGGCTATTGTTGTCATTGGGGGCAGACAAAGACTAGTACCTCGTGCAGCATTCTCCGATGATGGCTGGAAGAAGATGTATTATTTATCTCATGGAAATGGAGCAGAGCTGAGATGGTTAATGCCTTTCATGCAGTGGCGTTTAGAGGATACTCCTTATGCAGATTCTCCTTACGCACGCAAGTAACATGCTTCCGGTCTCAATTATATCGTCTCCAAGTCTTACCAAAAATTGTATTGTCTCTGAGAGATGTGCCATTACAAATTTTGATCCTATTAACTTTTCTGTCGCCAAAGAAATTATTTTCCAAAGGCAGTGTACCATTTGTAGATCAACATGCAAAATTTCTAGTTCTTTCAGCAATTTCATTACATTTTTCTTTTTCAAAACTTCTCACCATATTTGCATTATTTGACGGTCATGTTTGAACTGTATCTTCTCGTCATTCATCGTTACAAAAGGGCGTAGCAAAATTCAAGTATTCCGTAAGTAGTCTATATTCGTGATAAAATTACAAATGGAAAAAAAAATAATAATAAAATAAAAAAGAGAGAAAGAGAAGATGCTACGGTTACAAAGACTGATACTTCCATTGATTATGTCTGCAAAACATGCTTTGTCAAATGTAAACTAATGCATGTTGTATTCCGATGATCGAACAATCGAAGCATTTAGCAAAAAACAGGTTGTTAAGTATGAAGAAAAGAACTCCAGAGCTTTTATAGATTTAATCCAACAGAATGGGGGCTCTTCATATTCTAAATTGCCTAGGCTCTTTAACCCCTCTTTATGCTTCTAGAGGTTCTGAACTATGACGAAAATAACCAAAAAGTAGGATTCTAAGATAATCTCAAACCTCAAAAAACCTACGCAAAACAAAAAGACGGTGATTCATGCTCTTCTATGGTGATGGCTCTAACCCTCTTAGCATGGATTGTCACGTGGTGACCCATACAACAATGGCCAGAACAAATTTTGCTCTGTCAATTACTAGTCCAATGGTTGTGGGAGCTCTCACACGTCAATTCCATGTTCTCCTAGTAACGAGTTTCACTTCAACCATGGGGAGGCAGAGATCGCAAATTTTTGGACCTTGGAGATACCGCAGTCGAGAGATATTGTTCTTGTTTTCACCACCATTTTTTTTTCTCTCTCTTCAATGAAATCAAACATCAACTCCGCACTAATTTAAGTAGCTTGTGTTCTGTATGTTTACTTTTTACTCTTGAGCTTCATTGATCTTGACGTCTCTTGCATAGAGGTGCAACTGGGGTTGCAAGATCGATGGAAAACCGACATCTGAGAGATAGATCCATATCAGAAGGGAGACTGGCACAATGGGCAAGTTGATTTATGAGAAGTCGAGAACCACTTGTAAAGGCAAGCAGAGTGGAACTTGTGCTTGCAAGTCTTGCATGCGAGACGGGGAAGGCTGTTGTTTGCGGTATGGATGACGCTATAACATATGGGGCACTCCTCAACACCTTCAAATTCCTTGTCAAAATTGCGCTTCCATATTCCAATAGCTTCTGCTAAAGCTCCATTCTGCATCACAAAAGTCAAAGCATTTTATCTATTTTGCTCAAGAAGTCGTCTTATTAAACCTGTTCAAGTAATTTGTGTACTGCTCTGCACATGAATATCTAAGAGTGACAGTAACTTTTGATCTCCTCCACGTTAGAATTTTCCTTAAAGTATTTACTAGCAGGTTCTGTGGCCAGATTAAATTCCTGAAATTCAGTCTTGATAGCCATTTCCATAAATTTTACCCTCATCAAATCATGTCTCAACACGGTTTATCGTTGAATAATCATGAACCTTCAATTACTCAATTGAAAAAAAAAAAAAAAAAGTGCAAGCAAAAATATGAAAGGTTAACTCAAATACCTGATTGCGCACAAAAGACATCATAGACATCAACCATTTCCTCTGCTTAACGTCACTAATCCCTAGGCTCCTTGTACAATCAACATCTACAGGTCGTAATGGATAAGATGCAGGAAGACGAATCACTAGATCCATCCCCGTCTCATCCTTCGTATAGGTAGCCACTGCCTCATTTGCCGATTTGCTTACACTTACTGAAAAATTCTCATCGGCAAATTTATTCTTCTTGATCTGCATTTGAAAACGAGATTCAATCTTAATGTCACAATCACAATAAATGATATACATGCCAAATATAAACAACTGGAAAACAATTTAACACTACATTAATCAGAAAATCAGGTTGGTCAGACAATTAAGTTAGTTAAACAATCACTCTGCATTTGGAAAAGGTACAAGGAGCAATAAAGAAACAAGTTCAACATCCTTATCAATCCATTATGCATAAAGACCTGAGTTGAGGCTGTATTATTTGCATGCGCGCATTGTGCGTGTTCATTACATGGGATTCGGTATCAAAATGCATGTATCAATGCAAATGTAAACATTATCAAAACAGCCATGCCAAAACTAAAAACATGCCCGTGTACACATACCTGCGACAACTCATTCGCAATAAGAGATGGGCTGCACCACGCCCTGGTGAAAGATTCAATTAAAGATGACGTAAAACGGTCACGCACACTACTGAACCATTCTCTGACGTAAGCAGGAAGAACACAGAGCATCAAGCCAAATAATGCACCGGCAAGTGAAGCCAATTTCACTGGTTCAACAGGCCACAAAGTTTCTACAGAAGTTAATAGTGAATCAGTTGTGATGGCATGGGTTGCTGCAATTGCAGCCTCTGAAACACCTGCAGGAAGCTCGAAATCTTTCTTCTTAAGATTCTGTGACATGCCAAGTTCTACAGGAATATGCTGGAAAAGGCAGTCTAATATAACTGGGCTAACAGAATCTTGTATATACTGAACAAGTCTCTCCCTTGCACGTGATGATGATGGCAATGACCTCAAATATGAGAGCAACAAAGACCACGCAAGGAAGACAATTACCTGGAAATTCGGAGAACATATCAGAAAAATTATAGCCATGGACAAACTCTGAAAACTGAAAACGTACAAGCACAAGAAAGGAACAAAGAAGCTATAAAGATGAAACAACAAATCTACAAACATATTCCCTAATCAGATAAAGCATATTACCCGCTGCTGTGCCATCAAATCCATTTCAAGGACCTCAAAAGGTAACTTTTCAATCACAAAACATATTTCTTCTCTTAACTGGATGCTTGTTTCTGTTGACAAATCAACAGGGCGTGAATCCTCTTCGCCATTAATATTACCATCCAAGACAGTATCGTCCTCAACAATAGCCACCTTTGAAATCGGTTCAGTTGAAAGGATTACATATGCAGCAAACTGCAAAGAAGAAACTGGTTTGGAAGAAAAAAGGATAGCATACAAAGAGCTTATGGCCCCTTTGCTCAAGCCCCAAAATTCTACCGACTTCACTGCTCTATCTCTAGCAATCGTTGAGGAGTTGACAACACTCGAGGCAACCAACTCCCAGAAATAAAGATGCTCAAATCGAGATGAAGATATGATAGATGCAGCCTCATGACAGAAGGAAGTTGCGATGGCCTCAGTAATGCCTGTGCAGAAGAACAATCGTAGAATACCTTCCAGGATTCGATCTTTGATGGGCTCCCATCTTTCTGTTCCCAGAGGGTTTATGTTTTCTGCATCTCCTAATTGTTTAATTCCAAAAGGTCCGCAACAAAGAGAAAATGATAGAAGGGCATTCTTAGCTATATCAATAGGAAAAGGGTCTGAAACCAAGACAATTTGCTCAATCTTTTTAAGGTTATCATCCATGTTATCCGAAGTAAAGTTGTTAATGACACTATCATCCACATTCTCAGTAATTTCCTCCATCATAACAACCACTGATTGAATCCACCGCCTTACGTGAGAAAATACATATTCCCAGTCTTCCTCGTTAAATTCCTTCAAACAATAACCAACTGAAACAGCTATTAGCTTTGATAGCAGCAGTTGGACAACTGGTGGATGATTAGCAAAGGTAGATGCGCCTACCCATAATCTTTGTTTGCGGAATAACTCGAGTAGAAGTGTCTTCTCCACAGGGCCAGTAGTTCTCCCCAAATTCAGTCCTTGTATTCCCCCAGTCGCATTGAAAGGATAACAAGATATAACCAACTGAAACCAGTCTTCCACATCTACACCAAAAAAAAAAAAAGTTAATCCAATTAATAAAGAAGAAATTACTATAAAATAAACAAAAAGGAATATAAGAACCGTTAACAACTCTCTGCAGTTCCTTTTTGAATTGAATCCATTTACCTTGTCCTGTTTCCGACCAGCCCAAAGGTGGAAACGATAGAGTTTTTTGAAGCCATCCCGTAATGATATCTTGTATATGACATTCAGCATCTCCACCAGTTTCACCAGATTCGCTTTCAAATAGTGGCTGAACAAGAATGGTAACAAGCCAAGGAAGAATCCTCAAACAGTTTATATTTACAGCTTCACCTATCCAAAGCTTATTTACAAGCAATTCAAACACCGTCGTAGCTTTGCTTCTTTCCCATATACCATCCTTAAACAAAGTCGAAACGAAATATACAAGAGCTCTCAGAAATGGTTCTTCAATATGGTCCACCTCAGAAATTGAAACAGCCCATGGACTGACATAACTCTGCCCACGACATCCACCATGGACGAGAGCCCCATCAAGCAAAATGTTGAAGATGGAATCCAGCAAGCTATCGGAAGGACCATTGCTACTCTTCGCATATGCACACAATAAAGGTAAGAAGGAAGAAACAGTACTGCCTCCTGGCCACTTCCAGGTGCACAATATTTCAGCAGCGAGCCAGGCTCGTGTAGTAACCTCTTCATTTGTTGTTTCTTCTGAGGGAGACGTTTGCTTAGCATGACTTGTAAAAACTCTATCAATCCCAAGTTTAAAGATAAGCTTGTCAAGGAAGGAGACAAACTTGAAATGTCCAGAATCCTGCAGTTGTTATGCATCAATAATTTTATGTTATCCACCGGGCATAATTAACAAAGAGTGTTGAACTATCTACAATAGAACAAACTATAACATGAGATCTAATAGATACAAGGAGATGTACGTTATGGTCTTATGCAAAAAAGTTGTGTTTCTTCTTGTGGAATTTGTAAAACATATAGTATCATGAGTAGTTGCTGGACTATTTCTCTTCTCAACCAAGGTGATGGATTAAATGTATAACACAGCTTCAATCAAAGTGTGTGAACTTCACTATTGGATTAGCCATGCAATAAAGGCTCTATATATATATATATACATATTAAGTTATTAAAAACTACAAAGAGACAAAACTTGTCTCCAGTATGACATGCAAAAGTTCTACATCATTACACCAAAGAGGTTGAAGCTCTTTCTAAGAACCAATAGGACAATATACTGAGACTTAAATCCTGAACAATGACACATGTAAGAGCTTCTGAAGTGCATGTCAAATGACTTCGTGTGGAAAAAAATTCAAGTAAACAGTTTCCTATCGAAGTTTACATGTGCAACAGAGGATAGGTACAAGGTTGCAATAGAAGTGAAGAGATAAAGAGAGAGAGAGAGAGAGCGAGTGACAAAAAAGTAATCGATAGAACACCATAATATTTCAAAGTCAAAAACACTCACATAACCAGGAACGGATGCATTTTTGAGATCTAATTGCTCTGCACTACTAAAATCTGGAACAATCCACAAAGGCCAGGTATCGCTCTTGCTAAGAAGTTGGTTTAACAGATCTTGTTCTTCAAATTGATCTTGACAGAAACTATCTATAACTTCAAGCATCCACAAGCAACACAAGGAAGTAATATTCTCCGTATTAAGTTTGTCTTCAGTGAAGATAGCGGATCTAATGCATTGAACCAAGATACTCTGCAACCTCTTCAGATTCTCTATGTTCAGGGTGTTCTGGAATTGACTACTTCTGTTGCAGCAAAAAATATGAACAGATTCACCAAAATCTAGTCTTGCCTTACATGCTATTGTTGTTTCATTATCAGAAGGATTTTCATTAGATCTTCCCATCCTATACTCCCAATCAATAACCAAAACTGCAGCTAAAATACCTGGTACCAAGTCACTTTCTCCACCGAGTGATTTCAAGCAAAAAAAGCTACCATTGAGTACTTGAATAGCAAATTGAACCATCTCAACCATGCCAACAGAGCTCTTAGATTCTAAGACAGTGCCGATTGCCCCAGCAATTAACATAGAACGTGCGTCTCTAACCCATTTAAATGAGGATTCCAGGATAAAAAAAAGTAATTCCTTCAAGATTTCCTCAAAAATCAGGATTGATGCATTTCGAGACACAAAGGATGCAATATCACCTTCTGTTGAACCACCAAGAACAGCACTGCATGTAGAAAGAAAAGGTTAACATTACAGTTTGGAATCTCAAGCAAGTTTCACAAATTAGACACCCAAAGCGTCATATCAAAATTTATTATTCACGTACCAAAGAAACTGAGATTTTGAATTCCCAGTGGAAAGAGGAGAACATGCTAAAGCAACGGCAGTTGATTCTAGAAGTTCACAGTGCCAGTGTCCTGCATCGGCACCTGGCCGGTGCCTGGAATCTTCACCTGCCTTCCTTTTATTAAGTTCGTTTCTTGCTTTCTCTAAAAGCAGTGCCAGCATGGTTATTTGGTCTGGTTCTAGGAACTGTGATGCAGTTGCAGAACCTTCTAGGTTAATAGCATAAGTAATAACAGCTTGCCACTGGTCAGAGAAACATTCATCGTCAAGCAATGCAATCAAAAGATCAAGGCGAGCAGCTGTAGACTGATCACTACCGCACAAACACCAGGGAACAAAAGTTGTCTTGAATATTTGCATGAATTCGGCTACCACCAACTCTCTGCCAACTTTATTATCATGAATATGGGAATGCTCTTTATTATGAACAAAAAGCTCTTGGACAATCTTGCGCGGTCCAAATACAGAAACAGCAGCAGATATTAGTTTTACACCTTCCGGTGAGTCCTGGTGTAAAAAAGATCAAACAAAAATGTAAATACCTTAAGAGGAAACACGACAAAAATAACCATCTAGAACCAGTAACAGGGACTAGGAGTGGGAAAGAACAGAGACAACACAGAATGAAAAAAAAAAATCCTGTTTAAATGATTGCAAACAAATGAATAGCTACTTACAAGTGATTTTATCAATGGGAAAGACTTGGCCAACATCGGTCCCACTAAATAGACCAAAGGCCAAGTTTCACCTTTCTGCATAGCATGTTGCCCTAGAAACAGAATAAATTGAGTGGCCTGTTCTACACTTTCAGCTTCTGTTCCTGTGTTTGTTGCAGGCTGAAATAAACCCAGGCAACTTTCATAAAATTCCATACAAAAGGAAGAGAGCAAAGTGTGCTCAACGAAAAAGATGCCTGAAAGAACATCAATAATGCAGCTCCTCAAGTCTTGTAGATAGCCCATTGGATACTTGATTCTCGATGCTTCTTCTGTCTTCTTGCTTAATGGCAAATCTCTGTTCTCTGGAGACACTGTGGATAGTCCAGAGCGGACACTCTTCTGTTTATTTGAGCTAATAAATGAGAAATAGCTGTGCCACAAAATTTTCACCAGAATGTTGTCAATGAGCGTGACTTGAAATTTATATATCGAATCCATCCCATCATAGTATCTGTCAAAGAAGAGAGAAAAGTATGACCCCGAAAAATTAAAAGAAAGTATCAAAAGCAAAAAGTTCCAATGATAGACATTATGCTGATTCAGCAAATACACCAGCAACAGGTGCACAGAATATCTAACAACATTAGAAAGCACCTACCTTGATGCATTATGCAAACCCCAAATAAAGCACTCTTTAAATGCACCAAAAAATGCTTTTCCATCTGCATTTGAGGCATTAGATATGCTCCGTCCAGCCCAAAGGTTCTGGAAAAATTCAAGAAAAAACTTCTCCCCCACTATGGCTTTTGGTGGAATGCAGTCTAAGAATAAAACCAAAGCTGGATAAGAAACCTGATGGGATCCAAAGCACCCATTTCTAATAAAATACCAAAAGCGGCTTAGTATAGCTTTCTGGACATTCAAGGAAGTCCAACTTTCAGGAAATCTTTTAGAAAATAGCAAAATCATATCCCACATTGATGAATGACAAGTGGGATCCTTCTCCTGAAATGCACCTAGTATTATCCCAGCTATGGTTTCCATATTTCCTTCGTTAAAAACATGAGGAACATTTTTAATGAAACTCCTTAACACTGAATAGGTAGCTGATCGAATTGCAGCACTCCTAGATTTTAGGAAATCTGAAAAAAACTTGTGAGCAGCAAACAACTTTTCAGCAAAAGTGACAGCAGCGACCCTAGCCTTTGAAGCATTCTTTGGTTGAGCAGTTACATTCTCAGAGCCTGCTCTTTCTGATTGAATACCAACCAAGACATCGAGAAGTGTGGCTAACGCCAGCAACGACGAAGATATTACCTGCACAGGAATAATAGAAACCCAAAAAAGATTCAACATGATTAAGCTATTAACTAGTTTCCTTCTCCAAATTTTAACTCGGTTATACATTCATCTCTTCATTTAAAAGCTCGCTGTGCATTTTAAAATTCTATGGACCTATCATTGTGTATGTCACTACATTAAACTCAACAAGTGAGGATAAATGAAGGATTCAATTTGACTAGAAGCAAAGATGACATTTCAGAACACATAAATGTTTGTTCCATTTTCACAAACAAAAGAATCAAAAGTTAAAAATGTTTTTCTCTATCTCTCTCTCTTTTTTTCTTCTTTTTAATTTATGGGGGGGAAAAATCTACACTTGGGTTGCGTAACATGACATCTTATAGTTATCTTTAGTATGAAACGTGTATCACAGTACATGTACCAAAGGGAACTCTTTTAACCAAACAAGAGCTACTAAATAAAACACATATAATAATAACTCCATTTAGAGTACATACCTGGTTATGCATCTCTTCTAATTCATCTGAAGCAGCAGCTTTATCAGTCATATCATTTGGTGTGAGCTTCAAATTTTCTTCCAAATACATAAATATCTCTATGGTGCAATGAATTAAAGCATCTAGTCTTTTTTCCTGAGCTGGGAAAGCTGCCTGAATTTGCAAATTTGTTACACACTCATAACATTCACAGAAATATCTATTTGTAGGCACAAACTTTACGTGTTGAAGATATGAATACATACTGCCAACAGAAAGTTTATTTCTAAGAAACCATGTAAAAGATTTTCCTTGTGATCTTTCAGTGCTGCATATCATCTTCATGCATCCAATCTCGGAGAGAGAGAGAGAGACATTGCAAGTGTACTAAAGAAAGGCTAGACTGGAAACTACTTTTTTTGTTTTTTTCCTCTCTTTCTCCATTTACCAGTTAAAGAACTAAATTTAAGAGAATCCATTATAAGACAAAGCTGGAATATGACGACTTTTTACATGGATAAAGCACTTCACATACATTATAGTTTGAGCTGATGTTCATGACATTTTTAGTAGCAAGTTTATCATTGTTGTGGCAATCCCAAATAAGCATCTAAAAAATGAAAATAAATGCTAGTATCCATAAAGCCAAACCTGTAATGATCGCTTTGCAGCTTGAGAAACTTCTGAGACTGAATCAAATTGAGAAAACCACCATGGTCCCATTAAGGACTTCAGATGTGGAGCTAAATCTCTCCTGGTAAAAACACACGAGAGAGTACAGTACATATCAGTGACTTTATCTCCTTTTATTTTTATTTGCGAAAGACATATCAATTTGAGGCAATAACAGGGAAGACTAGTCAAGTTTAACGGACAGGAGGCTGGTATTCATCATTTAACATGCCTGCATAAGCAATCACAATGTAAACATTGACAGAACATTTAAACTTTGACTTCAGAAATTCAATAAAAGTGTCCAAGATAGAAGAAACACTCAAAATTACAGAACTAAATATCCATTCAGATTGAATTTGTAGGGATGCCAAACAGTCTCGATATTGCTTACATGCATCACGAAACTGTTACAGGAATGAACCTAGTCTGTAAAACTACTTCTATTTTGTCTTTCAAAATTGACCCATAAGATTAATCCTTTTTTTTTTCAGGAGACCTGGTTCACTGCAGTGCTCACGCAAGAGAGTAGTTTATCCCTCAAAAAAGAACAAGACTAATATTCACAAGTAAGCAATACAAATGCTAAAATAAGCACAATGATATTTTTAGTACATGGAATGAATAAAGGCAACACAATAGATTATCCACGTAGTTTAGAACATTTTAAAGCACCTAATGCCAAAAAAGAGAAAAGCAACCATATTCATATACTGTACATGGGAAGAGTTCAAACCCGACAGCAGTAACAAGAGTCGTCATTGTCTCATGAGTAGCTCTCCGCACTTCCCTGTTATAGTCCATCAACAGCCTTTTGTACTCAAATGCCTATGAACAAAGAGCCGCTTAAGTCTAAAATATATTAAGTTTAAGACACATCCTAATCAGTGATGAAATAATAAAACAAAAACTAAAAAACTATCCCTAGAGTTCATGGCATCAGCAAATAACACTCAATGTGGCTCATTTTCTTTTTCTCTGTGAAGAAAAAATATCCCTCAGCAATGAGATATTCTGCGATATCAACACCCTGAATTTTCTGTTTGCAATTTCACGAACTGAAATCATTTAACCCTTAGTTTTAGAGTATCTTTCTTTTTCATTACCAAAAAAAAAAAAAAAAAGAGCTTGGCTTTCTGCTAACTCAAACATTGTATAAAGCCTTCACTTTAGAAAAAAATAAAAAGCAGACATTCTTTCAGAAAAAAGAGAAGGAAAGAGCCAACTCTGCGTTTAAGCCGAGAGATAATTGAAGGACAAACAAAATGCATATTAACCTACATATTTAAAATATGTATCGAGGGACCAGAAACTGTACCCATTGTGGAACTATGGAAACTATGTCCTTTCCAGACTTTTCCTTGAGCAAAGCAGATAGAGAGGCCAGTGCCTTGAGCTGTTGAAAACAGGAAGTCAAATGAATCACAA
>JAFMPE010063090.1:692-15044 GCA_024759925.1 Ficus religiosa
GCCAATTATTGCCTCAAAACTGGAAAGTTCTCAAAACGGAAAAGTGACAGCTCGTGATCTTGCAAGCGTAATTACTCGTTCCCTTCTAGGACTTGAATCACGCATTTGTTGGGCTGGTCGTCGCTTGTAATTCCCTCGATGGACCTCCACACAATAGCTTGAGACCAAGTTGACCGAATCAGCCCCATAAGTGCGTCTTTGAATTTCTTCACGCAAGCCCTCGTAACCGGACCAATGGGAACTATAATTGGATCTGAATACGTCTCGTCCCACGTGCTCTTGCCCGTGACAACGTTCTCATCAAAGATGACCAAATAAATCAAATTCAGGCTGGTTGACCTAGCCAGAATCAGAACTCTACATGATGCTCCACTGGTTATAACTCTCAACATCCATGGAATAAACGTGTGCAGAGTGTTGGTAGATGGTGGAAGTAGTACGGACATGCTCTTCTAGAAGACCTTCAAAAGAATGTGGCTGAACAAGTATAACATGCTACTGAACGGCGTACCACCGGTAGGATTTGAAGGCACCAAGATAATGCCGAAAGGGTCCATCATCTTAGAGGTGCAAGTAGTAAAAAGAACCTTGGATGTAGACTTTGTGGTGGTTGATGCACCATCTAGCTATAATGCCATCATGTGAAGAGGATGGATACACATAATGGAAGGCGTAGTCTCCACTCTTCACCAAGTGATAGATGCATAACGCTAGACGGCAGATCAGTGGTGGACATCAAAGGAGATCAGATGGTAGCTCAGACATACTACAATATGGCTATGGAAATGAAAGAAGAGTCGAAAAAGGAATAGCAACCAAAGAAGGGCCCGCTGGGAGAGATCAAAAAAGGAAAAGAAGCAGAACCACTGACCGCTATCCCAGGTAATCCCGGATCCTGCAGAACCGGATAATACGGTTTTGGTGGGTAACCTCGTGGAAGAAAAAGTAAAAAAAGAATTGATAAAATTTTTAAAAGAGAATGAAGATGTATTCACCTGAAGCCACAAAGATATGGTGGGAATCGATTCAGCACAATCAATGCATTGCCAATATGAGATTCGGTGCCTTTCTCGTCGCCCCTACCTCGTCGGTTTGCGCGGCGAGCAACGAGGAACTAGTTTCTCGTCTGCTGATGGGCCACCGACGAGAAAAACGGCGCCAGGAGCAATTTCTTCGTCAATTGCCCAACAACTGACTAGAAAAGCTAGACTAAATAAGAAAAGAAAAGAAAAGAAAAGATCGGCTATGCAATTATCCGAAAACCAGATCGAGCGTCCTCCCCCAAATAAAACTAGTTCTTGCCAAGTCCTGCTCTCTTCTCTCCCAATCACTCTCCCCCAATTTAAACCGCTCAAATCTCTCTCTCCCTCCGCCCAAAATCGCCCAAATCTGTTTATTTTTGTCTGATCTCCGCCCCAAATCAACCCTAAAACGTGTTTTCTCTCTGCCCCAAATCATCCCCATTCTCCCGTTCGCTCTCTGCCTGTCAGCCACAAAGCCACCATATTTTCCGGTAATCATATGCTTTTGCACTCAGTCTCTTTCAATCTCCCATTTATTCAGACATTGGGTATGATAAAAATCAGGTTTATTTTATTTATTTATTTTGTTTTTTTGAAGGTTTTATTTTGAGTTTTATGTTTGGGTTTTGAAAAAGTTTGAGGCGCTTGATTCGACTGCCGGAGCCGCTCCTCTTTCTGCGACCGTCGCCGTTGCCGCTCGCTTCTCCTCTATCTGCCGCTTATTCAAAATCAGGTTTGTCCTTTTTTTTTTTTTTTTTTTAAATTTGATTCTTGTTATTTGTTTTCGCTAATATTTAGGTTGATTAGTATATCAAAATAGATTTTTAATACTTTGCTGATAGGTGTGAATTTTTAATGCTGTGTGCACATAATTCCGTGCTAATGTTTTATCCTTTGCATGACCCTTAATGCATATTATATATCTTGTTCATATTTCAACTAAGCGGTGGAACTTGGCAAAATAAGTTTTTTAGAATGCACAGTGATTGAGCATTTTAATTTTGGGGAAATACCAGATCGTTGGTTGAATTGAGATCTAGCCATCGATTATTCATCATCATTATTATCTTGTAAACCGTGTGATCCTTTTTGCTTTGCATAATAATTTCTTCTATTGCTTCGTGATTATTGAGAGAAAACTTGAATTTGAGACAGAGAGCGAGAGAGAGAAGAGATTAAACAAATTGACATAAGAAGTAATTTTTCTACAGAATCGTGAAGCTCGAAAAAGAGCAAGTGCCAGAAGACATACAAATAGAAAAAAAACGACATTGTTTGGACTTGACATATTATTTCTGTCAATTTTGGTTGCCGCCGCTGAAGTACATCTTGGGAAGAGTACTTTACTTGTACCTCTAGTTAATTAATCAGTTGACGACATACAATATTCTCTCCGCTCCTCTAAAGTAGGTTCAATTTGCATATATATACATGCGAGTGAAAATCAGACTCTAGTGATACTGGTTAGTGTATGTGAGCGTCACATTCTGCTCTAAACACTCATTTTAGTGAAAATCAGGAAACCCAACAATTTTGTCTAGGATAAAGTGTTGTTTTGGCTTTAAAAGTTGGAGGGCATTTGATAACTTAAATCTCACGACGATATGAAAAGATTGTATAACTTAAAAGCATTTTTATAATATGAGGAATCTGTTGGTAATCGAAGGTTAGATTTGTGTGTGTGTGTGTGTGTGTGTGTTTGTACTGTTTGTTGAAATGAAACTTGCCAGATTATGCCTATTTGTTGCAGTGTCTTGATCTCCTAACAACCTTGGTTGATCTCTTTTCCTCAAGCATAGAAGGTACAGCAGAAAGTAAGAACTAGAGCTAGCATCTGCCTTGCCATGGAAACTAAAAGAATAAGAATTCTTACGGTTGAAGTTCCCTAAAAAGAAATTGAAGTCTAGCAAGCATCTGCCTTGCCATGGAAACTAAAAGAAAGGAATGAAAATAAAAAAACAACTTCGGGGGGACTATAGTTTTTGTTTCAGTCTACTGGGTTAGGCCATGACTTGTACCGACCTTGAGTTTTTATTCCAAGTCATTCCTATTTGCTTTCTTAATTCAGTTAACTTCAGAGTTTAATGCAACTCTGTTCTTTCTCTATATATAATACGATGTTTCTCTTAAAATTTTCATCTTAATATGATGCTTTTCAAAACTACGGATGCTTTTCAAAACTACAGATGCTTTTAGAATTGAACCACTGGTTTGTTGCAACTGGGCTCGTGTACCCAAACCAAATTATAGCACATGGTTTGCTAGGTGTCTTAAACGAAAACCATCCAGAAAGAGAGAATTTTAATGACTTTTGTTATTGAAAATGTATTATGATGCCAATCCGGTTTAATTATTTCTCAGTCATCCTCTGCATCAACTATGAGGTTTGGCAGGTACATTTGCTAGTTGGATCTCCTTTGTCAAACTCTATTTATTACCAAACATTATCTAGTTATTTAAAACTTGATATCTAATTAGATTTTGTTTTGAAGGGCATTTGCAATTTATAATGCTCGAGTGGGAAGAAAGGAAAAGAATTCGGCTGATCTAATTTGGAAGAGGATCAAGGTAATATTACCACCGATTTAAGAACAAAAATGGTTTGTTAGATTACTTCAATATCAACTTCTATGATTTGCGTTGTGTATTAAGGTTCCTACACGGCCTTCAAATTGGGAATGCGAGTACTATGTATTAAGGTACATGAAGACATAGTTGAAGCACGTACTGTTACTTAGCTATTTAATAAGGTAGTTCGAAACCCATTTCATTTGTGGTGATTTTATGGAAACATGATTATGTGTAAAATATTTTTAGGATATTATGTCTTTTGACTAGTTTTTGATATTGAGATTTTATAAGAGTTTGAAATTTAAATAAATTAACTGGGTTACAATTTTACACTAATATGTGATATTAAGTTAGTGTATTTGATTAGTTTTACGATCTAACTTTACAATTTGCTTACTTGTAGCGTTCGGAAACAAGGAACTACAGAGTTCAAGATTTGGATGTGGTTCGAGAAGAATGGGCAGGAGAATTGATGCAATTTATTAGTTGAATATTTAGCTTACATTAGGTTTTTTTTTTTTTTTTTTTTTTTATGAGACTTAGACTATTGTACATTAATTATGTACATGTTATAATATTTATCTCCATAATTTTAGATATACAAGTGCATAAAGTGCTATTGTATTCGTATACTTTTTTTTTTAATATTGGACAATAAAAAACAAAACAAAACAAAACAAATAAGGCAAGAAAGGAAGGGACAATCGATGAGGAAGATAACCCATTCTCGTCGTTTTATAAAAGACAAGAAAAGGAAGGGACTTTTCTCGTCCCTTGTTTCCTTGTCTGTTTGCTAATCGACGAGGATGGTTTTCCATGTCGGTTAAACCGACGTGGAAGTTGGTGTTTTTTGTAGTGCCTAAATGTAAAAACAGAGCACAAGCCCATAAAGCAAAAGATCAGAATATTTGCTCCAGAACAAAATGAGATAATAGCTATAGAAGTAGAACAATTATTGCAAAACGGAATGATTAGAGAGGTTAAATATCTAAACTAGGTCTCTAATGTGGTGCTGGTTCAGAAGAAAAACGGAAAGTGGAGAGTCTGCATCGATTTCACTTATCTAAACAGAGCGCGCCCAAATGATAACTATCATTTACCCAAGATAGATCAGATGGTAGACGCCACGACTGAATTTGAGAGGTTGACATTCCTCGATGCTTATTATGGATACAATCAGATCAAGATGCACGAGGAATATCAAGAGAAAAAATGACTTGTATCACCGAAAAGAGGTTGTTCTGCTATAAAATCAAGCCATTTGGACTGAAGAATGTAAGAGCCACCTATCAGAGGCTAGTGAACAACATGTTCAAAGATCTGATTGGAAAGACTATGGAAGTCTACATGGACGATATGGTGATCAAAAACAAAATGAAACAAGACCATATAAGCGATCTGCAAGAGACGTTATGCATTCTAAGGAAATACCAAATGAAGTTAAACCCCTCCAAATGCACTTTTGGAGTGTCATCAGGACAGTTTCTGAGGAATATAGTCGGCAGAAGGGGAATAGAAGTGAACCTGGTGCAAGTAAAGAAAGTCATGGAAATGGGAATGCCCAAAACCATGAAAGATGTGCAATCATTGGTAGGAAAGATAGTTGCAATGGGGAGATTTGTGTCGAAGATTTCTGACAAATGCAAGCCTTTCCTGAAAAGCATCAAGAAAACCAAAGAGATCAAGGGGGGATCAAAACAAGATGAAGCGCTAGAAAGCATGAAGAATTACCTGATGACCCCTCCTGTGTTGTCTGCACCTAAACTTGGTGAAGAACTGTATTTGTAATTGGCTCATTCTGACGTGGTCATGAGTGGAGTACCATTCAGAGAACCATACAAAAAGCAACTACCTATATTTTACATCAGCAGAACGATGACGAATGCAGAAAAGCAATATGGAGCAATGGAAAACTTGGTATTGTCTTTCGTTTGCGCTAAGAGAAAACTAAGCCACTACTTTGAAGGACACCCAATAGTGGTTTTGACCAATCAACCATTGAAAGCGATGTTATCAAAGCCCGATCTAACTGGGAGAATGACCAAGTGGGTGATAGAATTGGGAATGTATGACATCAGAATAAAGCCCATAACCACCAAGAAGGGGCAAGTGCCAACTGATTTCGTTTCTGAATACACCACCCAGGCTAAAAGGGGGATAGATGAACAAAAATTAGAATATGAAAACGAAAAAGAAGAAGAAGCATGCAAAGTGTAAATTGATGTAACCAGCAACCAATTTGTTGTAGGAGTTGGAATAATTCTGCAGAAGGGCATGGTAAAATTAGAATATGATGTTGCCAGTAAATTAGGAGTGGTTTGGTTTGACTTTTTAAAATTTAAATAAAAAAAGAAATAGGAAAGTTAGAGTTAGGAAAGTCAGAAATTAGTCACTAATTCCTAGGGATTCTGATGCTAAGTTTTTCCTATTTAATGTTGTACCCTTGATTCATTTTTTTCAATGAAGAGATTATTTTTCTTTCCTCTAAATTTAGATGGTATTAGAGCCAACAAAAAACCCTAGTGCTCGATTATGAATTACAAAGTCGCTATGGTTGGTTCCAAAACCACTTCATCAGAGGCCACTAGTGGCGTGCCTTCCTCAAAGGAAATTCAATCTGTTTCACAGACGATTTACGGTTGTTTCTCTTACCTAAAGTTCTCTTCAAATTACCATTCATAAATTGAATGGCAAAAACTACCTTGATGGTCTCAGTCAGTCCATCTACCTAGATGGTCTCAGTCAGTCCGTCTTGTCATTGACAGAAAAGGGAAACTTGGCTACTTGACTGGTGAAGTGAAGCCGTTGGCTGTTGACGACCCAAATCGGAAGCAATGGAGGTCAAATAATTCTATGGTCGCCACCTAGTTAATTAACTCCATGGAACCGATTATTGGGAAGCCCTTCATGTTCCTTCCAACAACCTGTGATGTTTGGCAGGCCGTTTGCGATACATACTCAGATATGGAAAATCATTCATAGCTTCTCAAACTGAATGCTAGGATATGGCATTTGCAGCAAGGTGAATGAGAAGTCATGACTTATTACAACAAGATGATGATGCTTTGCCAGGAGCTTCATTTATTTAAAGAAAGACTGGGAAAGTGCCCAATGATAGTGTCTGGTACAAGAAGAAAATTGAGCAGGGTCGGGTGTTTGTTTTTCTGGTCAGTTTGAATAAAGATCTTGACGAGGTTCAGGGTCGATTCTTGGGATGCAAACCTTTACCTTCCATTAGGGAGGTGTTTTCCAAAGTAAGGAGGGAGGAGGCTCGGAGACAAATCATGTTGAAGAAAAGTGAGGACCTAAAACCCGACATTGATTCGTCTGCCCTTGTGGTCCGTGGAACTGATCCAGATGGTGACAAGCGAGGAGGCAAATAGAGATCGTGGTGTGATCATTGTCAGAAGCCCTGGCACACTCATGACACCTGTTGGAAGCTCCATGGTAAGCCAGCAAACTGGAAGAAGAAACTGAGTGGTGAGACTCGGGTTTTCTAAACCATAAACATTGATTCAGGGTAGCAATCTTCCTTAGATTTTCTTCCTTTCACTAGGGAACAAATAGAACACCTATACAAAATGTTTCAGTCTCCACCAATAGTAAACTTTAACCCTTCTTGTTCTTTAGCACAGTCAGGTAATTACCTTATCATTGCTCTTGTTCATGTCAATGTTAGTCGCTCCTGGGTATTAGATTCGAGTGCAAACGATCATATGACCGGGTCCTCCTAAATGTTTTCATCTTATACACCATGTGCAGGCAATCACAAAGTAAAAATATATGATGGCTCTCTCCCAGCTATTACTAGGAAAGGGACAATTGCTATTTCTCCGTGTCTTACTTTTAGAGATGTACTCCATGTTCCTCAATTGTCTTACAATCTTTTGTCTATCAGAAAATTGACACATGATCACAATTGTCAAGTTAATTTTCTCTCTTCTCGGTGTGTTTTTAGGATTTAAACTCGGGGAAGATGATTGGCAATGCTACATAAAATGGGGGCCTTTATTTCTTTGAAGACGAATCTACCTTTGGAAGGCAAGTTCAACGGACTTGTTTCAATTCTCTTTCAGCACATAGTGAAAATAAAATTATGTTAAGGCATTATCATTTGGGACATCTGAATTTTCAGTATTTAAAGCATTTATTTCCTAAGTTATTTATGAATAAAATTCCGTTTGATTTTCAATGTGAATTTTGTGAGTTGGCCAAACATCGCCGTGCTTTTTTTCCCCCAACGACCATACTAAAGCTAAAAACCTTTTAGTATTATTCATATTGATGTGTGGGGGTCCTTCAAGAATGGCAACTTTTTCTGGCAAACGTTAGTTTATCACATTTATTGATGAACACACTAGGGTCACATGGGTTTCTTTTTTTGAAAGATAAGTCTAATGCTAAAATTGTGTTCAAATCTTTCCACACAATTTCACACACAAATTTAGATCTTTCGGAGTGATAATGACAAAGAGTATTTTAATAATGTTTTGGGAAATTTTTTCTTGAAAAAGGCATTGTACATCAAAGTTCTTGCAATAATACACCTCAACAAAATGGTGTGGCTGAAAGAAAGAATAAACACCTCTCAGAAGTTGCAAGAGCCTTAAGTTTTTCAACTTAGATTCCAAAATATCTTTGGGGTGAAGCACTCCTAACAGCCACTTACCTGATCAATAGACTGCCCACAAGGATTTTGAACTTTAAAACTCCCATAAATGTCTTCAACGAATGTTTCCTAATACTCGACTTTCAACAAACATTCCTTTGAAAATTTTTGGTAGTACTGCTTTTGTTCAAAACCATGATCTAGACGTGGAAAACTTGATCCAAAAGCACGAAAGTGCATTTTTGTCGGCTATCCTACAAATCAAAAAGGATACAAACTGTTGCGAAAAATGTTTGTCAACATGGATGTCACTTTTTTTGAAGGCCAATCTTATTACACCGATTCTCATCTTCAGGGGGAGAGCAATAGTGAAGATTCATTTTTAAATTGTCCAGATTTAACTATTGATTTTGTTCAGGACAATGTTTTTTTTGAAAATTCTTCCCAAAACCATGAAGAGATATTTAAGGTGAGTGAAGTTGAGATTCCTAATTCAGGGGAGCAAACCGCATTAGATACTGAGGTTAATGGACTGCCTTCTATAATGCCTTTACATGATCAAAGTCACTAAACAACTGAGATGTGTGCAAAACAATACAAAGGTCTTATCTATTCAAATAAAAATCATCGTGGACGGGGAAAGGAGATCACCACCTAGATGCACTGCCAAGAATCCAACCAAGAGTTAGATTATGAAATCAATAATCCTCTAGGTATTTCTGAGCCAAACACTTTGTGTCATTCTGAGAGTCTAGATCTCCCAATTGCTCTTATGAAAGGTGTTAAGTCTTGTACTAAACATCCTCTGTCTAATTTCGTATCTTACAAAAATATGTCAACCTTGTTTCGTGCATTTATTTCACAAGTGTCTAGTGTTGTCATTCCAAATAGTGTACAGGATGCTCTAAATGTTCCTAAATGGAAGAAGGCCATATATGAGGATATGAGAGCTCTGGAAAAGAATTCTGCTTGGAAGAAGGTAGACCTGCCTCAAGGGAAGACAATTGTTGGCTGTTAGTGGGTGTTTAAGTGAAGTACAATTCACATGGTTCTTTGGAAAGATACAAGGCTTGACTTGTAGTGAAAGGCTTTACTCGGCCCTATGGGATAGGCTATTAAGAAAAGTTTTCCCCGGTGGCTAAGTTGAATACTTGCGGGTACTCCTATTAGTTACGGCAAATATTGATTGGCCCCTCCATCAACTAGATGTGAAGAATGCTTTACTCAACGGAGACTTAGCTGAGGAAGTATATATGGAAGCTCCACCTGGTTTCACGGAGAAATTTGTATCTAGAGTGTGTAGGCTTAAAAAATCATTATATGGCTTCAAACAGTCACCTAGAGCCTAGTTCAAGCGATTCACAAAGTTTGTTATAGGCCAAGGTACACCAAGGACAGTCTAATCATACTCTATTCATGAAGAGCTCCACTAGAGGCCAGATTTTAGTTTTAATAGTCTATGTAGACTACATAATCCTGACAGGAGACGATTTGGAAGAAATGAGCAGATTGACGCAATGCCAAGCCACTGAGTTAGAGATTAAAGATCTGGGACCACTACGATACTTTCTTGGGATGGAGTTTGCAAGATCGAAGAAAGGTATTGTGGTGTCACAACGCAAATACATATTGGATCTTTGAGAAGAAACTGGAATGAGTGGATGTAGGCCATCGGACACACCAATGGAGTTTAACGCCAAACTTGTAGAGGTCAAATAAGGCGTTCCAATGGACATAGGCAGATACCAGAGACAAGTAGGCAAGTTGATTTACTTATCACACACTCGACTGGATATTGCCTTTGCAATGAGTGTGGTTAGCCAATTCATGCACTCACCCTATGAGGACCACCTTGAAGTGGTGTATCGGATCCTATAATATCTAAAGAGTACTATGGGAAAACGACTATTCTTCAAGAAAAATGATAAAAGAGGAATCGAGGTTAATACCGCTGCAGACTAGGCAAGTTCAATCACTGACATGAGATCAACATCAGGACATTGCACATTCCTATAGGGCAATTTAGTTACTTGGAGGAGCAAGAAGCAGAGTGTGGTAGCTAGGAGTAGTGCTGAAGCGAGTACCAATCAAAGGCATAAGGAGTTTATGAGATGTTGTGGTTAAAGAGAATTTAACAGGAGCTTAAGATGTTTGTCAATTTTCTTATGAAACTGTATTGTGATAATAAGGCAGCAATTAGCATAGCACACAATCCAATTCAACACGACAGGACAAAGCACATCGAGATCGATAAGCACTTTATAAGGGAAAAGCTCGAATAAGGTGTTATTTGCACACCGTTTGTTCCTACAACTGAGCAGTTAGTAGATATTCTCACCAAAGGATAGTTAAGACAAGCATTTGAGTTCCAAGTTAGTAAGTTGGGCATGATAGATATCTATGCACCAACTTGAGGGGGAGCATCGGTAAATTAGGAGTGGTTCGGTTTGACTTTTAAAATTTAAATAAAAACAAAATCAGGAAAGTTAGAAATTAGGAAAGTCAGAAATCAGTCACTAATTCCTAGGGATTCTGAAGCTAAGTTTTTCCTATTTAACGTTGTACTCTTGATTCATTTTTTTCAATGAAGAGATTATTTTTCTTTCTTCTAAATTTACAATTGTTAAGCTGACGTTCGACGCGATGAATAACGTGGCAGAATATGAAGCCCTAATACTAGCTCTGCGATTGGTAAAAGCATTGGGTGCAACAAGAATAAAAGTTAGCAATGATTCGTAATTGGTAGTGAATCAAATGCAAGGAGTTTACAAAGTCAAAGATAAGAATATTAGAAGATACTTTATAGAGGCTGAAAAGTGAAAACAATGTTTTGACAATTTTTCCATTCAGCAACTTCCAAGAGAGCAGAATGAGATGGCAAATGTGTTAGCCAAGAACGTAGCTCTAGCAGAAGAATGGTACACCTTCAGAATAATGTCGATTCTGGAACTAAACGCCCCTAGCTGGAATGAAAGATCAAATTCTAAGATCAACGAAGGAGAAGCTCTGTCAGTACAGTAAGTCAGAACGGATCAGAGCTAGATGACTCCAAAAATCAAGTTCTTAGAGAAGGGAGAACTACCAGAAGATCCAAAAGATGCCAGAAGGTTAAGAATCAGAGCTGGAAGATTCTCCATGATAAATGAAGAGCTATACAGACAATCTTGTCGGGGACCATACTTGAAATATTCAACTCTAGAAGAAGGCATAAATGTATTATTTCATATACACAAAGGCATATATGGAAATCATTCTGGCGGTAGAAGTTTGGGGCAGAAAGCTATCTGGCAATGATACTTCTAGCTGCAAATGATGAAGGACAGAGAGAACTATGGCAGAAGCTGTGATAAATGCTAGAGATTCACTCATCAGACACATGTACCACCGGGGAAGATGAAGAGTGTTCTGAGTGCATGGTCGTTCTGACATTGGGGAATAGACATAGTAGGCATCCCGCCTACCACTCCTTTTGAAAAAGCGTTATGCTTTGGTAGCAACAGATTATTTCACCAAGTAGATAGAAGCAAAAGCTTACAATAACATAACGCAAACAGACATGATAAAGTTTATTTTGAAGAATGTCATCTGCAGGTTCTGTCTGCTATAAAAGATAACTATAGACAATGGAACACACTTCACCGGAGGAAGAATGAAAAAGTTCTGCAATCAGCATGGAGTAAAGCTGAGCTTTGCTTCAAGAATCTATCCCCAAGGAAATGGACAAGCAGAAGCGTCCAATAAGATCATCTTTGAAATTTGAAAAAGAAGTTAAAGGAGAAAAAAGGGACACGGGCGGAAGAACTCCCTTATATGCTATAGGCATACAGAACCACGCAAAGCAGATCGACAGGAGAGACCCCATTTTCTTTGACTTAGCAACAGAAGCGGTAATTCCAATGGAAATGGGATATCCTACATTGAAAACATTATCTACAAAACATGAGGAAGAGAATGCAGAAATAATCAGAAGTAATATGGATATGGCAGAAGAAATGAGGGATATGGCTGCCACAAAACTGCAATCATATTAGCAAGAAGTGGCGCGGCAGTACAATAAAACCATCACAGAACGAATTTTCGAGAAGGGAGATTGGGTAGTGCGAAAAGTCACAGAAAACACGAAGTAAAAGAACGCTAGAAAATTGGGACCCACTTGGGAAGGACCATATGAAGTAGTAAAAGAGTATAGAAGAGGAGCTTACGACTTGAAAGACTTGCAGAACCCACCCAGGGAGAAAAATCCCCAGCACTTGGAGTGCGATGCATTTGAGGAAGTATTATGTCTAAAGCAGAACCATGGAAGTAATATAATAAAGAAGAGAGAATTACATAACCTCTAAGTAAAATAAAGGGCTAGAATTGTTTATAGTGCCCCAGAACAATAGCTTTAGGGATCTATATGTAGAGCCATAGGCCGAGTGCTTGTAAATAAAGTCATGGTTAATATGAATAAAATGGACTAGAGAGGACATAGGACATAATTGGTCTGAACCTCTGTAAAATGTTGTCTCATTTATTATTTTTTACTCATTTACTTTATCATATTGAGGAATGACTTTCTTTATTAAGATTCTATCTTTGAATGACTGTCAAAACTGATATTGAATTCTGAACGAAAAGGTCAGTATTAAAAAAGACATGTACTAAATTTAGAATAAGAAGATCAGTATTGAAAAAGATCTATATTAAATTCAGAACAAAATGGTCAGTATTGAAAAAGACGTACACTGAATTCAGAACGAAAATGTCAGTATTGAAAAAGATCTACATTATACGCCTAAAGATTGTCTCTGAATACCAACAGATAGATCCATAACAAAGACCACAAAATTAGTACATACAACTTAAAATGAAAAGATTAGGAAAGATAGAGTTACCAGATGACTTGGGAATAGTAAAAATGGAGTCCGAAAGACCGTAAGTAAAACCCACATCTGTCGAAGGGGCAGCAGAAGCCTGAACAGTGATCTGAACTTGTACTGGATCTAAATTTCTGAATAGTGAAGATGCTTGTTTGACAGTTGTTCTAGAGGGTTAGGAGTAGAACGTTTTCTGGAATCTGGTCTGATCCTGCTTGGCTGAAGCTAATTCCTTCTTTTGGGTAGAAAACGAGTCTAGCTTGTGGGCAAAATGGTTACACCTAGGAACGTTGTTGGATATCTCTTTGGCACAATCATGAAGACTTTCGTGAGGCTAAAGAGATTTCCGGTACTTCAAACAATATTTTAGCAAAAAAGAATATATCCTTATTCTGACAATCAATTATTCCAGGATAGAATTTAGTGATTGATTTATTTAAAATCTCATGAGAAATGGAAATAGTAGGAAAAGTAGTAGGGAAAGAGAATTCCTCAACAGAATAACCAACAGGATTGAAAGGTTCAAGCTTTACCGGTTCAGAGATGATGGGTTCTTGAGGTGGTGGAAGATAGCAACTAACAGTAGAAGAGATGTTTGACATGTCGAAGTTGGTGATAGAGACAAACATGCTTCTGATCTGTTACATTTTGTCATCATGGTAGCTACTGAGAAACGCGAGTAGACGCTGGCATCCCAGCAGTTCTTGTCTGATTGAAAATTCTCCAAAACCGGCTTTATCTCAGAACCAATAGGAGCAGTCCAGTCTGGATGAGCAACTGGAGAACAAGCAAAATGCTGGAGGGGAAGAGTAATGCTGTCTTCTGAACTAATAAACCAGTGTCCACTGATGACAATAACCATTTCTCCCCAACAAGCGTGGTCGTGGAATCATGATTGATGAAGATATCTTTGTCAAAGCGAGGACGAAGCTAATAATAGTGACCTGTTGGGATCTATATGTGCCCTAAGAATAGAAAATCAATATAAGGGATTTTCTGTAAATATGACATTTTGATATTAATAAGAGGAGGTTATCCATGTTTAATAATTTGTGTCCTATTTACTTTCATTTGTTGATTGTATGGTTATTTTGAGCAAACATAAAATATTCCTTGGCTGTTGGTAATATATCAGATCACCATATGTATACGGGGTATACATAGAAGACGTGGTAATTTGATAACAGTCTAAATAAATAATCTGCAATCGATGGAATAAGATTTGGGGATCTTATTCATGATAAGATTGTAAAGGTTATCTACTTCCTTAGAGGGATGGTTTGTCTTGACC
>JAFMPE010063201.1:0-14679 GCA_024759925.1 Ficus religiosa
AAACGTCTTCAGAAGCTATTCTAGAGACACTACAAAACAACTATGATTCACTAGAATGTTTTGTGTTATGTAATAAAGAGAATGGTCATGTGTGAACCATTCTGTCTTTTAATTTTAGTTTGTGATTGATTTACTGTTGCTGAATTGTTTGACAGAAATTCATATAGTCTTTGTACTTTTCATTATCAATTAATAAATTTAAATGTCTCTATCAAACTTAAATTTGTACATTCTGATTAAAAATTATCTTACTTTCCACACAAATGAAAATGGTCATGAATTGCCCACATTCACCCGAAAGGAAGGAAACAAAAGTCATTTTTGTTGGATTTTTTTTTTTCCGTTTCCGGATTTTCCGAAAGTTTCGGTAACAACCAAAACGTATCCAATTATATGGTCCACATTCATTCCATCCATTAAGATCGTGTTTACTCTCTCGTAACATTTGAAATAGTTGGGAGATTCTCGCCCATTCACTGTCCACGATCATGCACGTCTGATAATGACTCTGTGATGAGAAGAGTGCATGAAAGGGACGTAACAATTCGGTTTTGGTCCCCTAAGCCTGTTTTCTTGTTCAGAATCGAAATACACCATCTAACGAGAAAGAGTGAGGGTTTCGAAGAACCATAAAAGAAACATTTACCCATAACCTTTGAGTGTTGAAAAAAAGGGCAATGGCGAGAGGTACGCTTCTCGATCCAATTTTTATTCTGCATTTGGTCTAATTGCTATTTAGGATTGTTAAGAACATGTTTAGATCACTCAGAAAACCTAACAGTTTTATGAAATTAGTTTGTTTAGAAAAAAGAGACATTTATTTTTCCTTTCATATGTAACAATATTTTCATTCAAACAACCATCCTTGTCTTGCCATCAATTACGAGTCCCACTTTTGTTAGCTGATTATCTGCATTGACGTTCATTTTGATACGTCTAATGTCTTTAGTACAGAGTACATTATGATTAACAAGATTTTAAAAAGAATTCATATATTTTAGAATAGTATTTCATGAAATTTCAGCGTCTCCTGCAGTCCTGCTCTTATCAGCCAGAATAATAATTTAAGAAGACGATTTGTGGTTCCTTTAATTGGCAGCTTAACAATATTTTTTTATTAGCACTATTCTAACGTATTTGGTTTGGTCTTTGCCGAATTATGGTATTGGCGGAACCTGATTCCCGTTCATTCACGCAGTGCCTGCGGAGAATAGTTCCTCTTAGAATATTTTAATTAATTAAAGAAGAAAGTGGTAAATAGCATTTTTCTAAAAACATTTACCATAAATATCACAGTTGAAAAATATTTATGATAAATAGCATATTTACGATGAACAATTTTTTCACAAACAAAATTTACGGCAAATTATATTGTAAATATTCTCGTAATTAAATATACTGTTTAATGCAAATATTTTTTAAAACTAGTCCAATTGCTGCAATTTCTGATTAATTAATTTATGGCCCATTTTAACTGTCCTAGCACAGGCTTGTTAGCAAAGAAGTTAGATTAATTAGTTTTCTGTTTGTCTCGTGAAGGATATCATATCTTTAGAAGTTCTCTCTCTCTCTCTATATATATATATATATTTTTTTTTAAATTTAAAATGTGTCATTTTTTTCAGAAGCGAAGATTAAATAATGTTGTAATTGCGGGGTAAAAGCAAGGGCCAGATATATATTTTCCCAAGCAAGTTTCTAAAGTTTACCTCTTCTTCAACCCAACACATGTCACCCAGGTTTATCATTTTGTATGAGACTGCGTAATCCATAACCAAAAAGAACATGTCAAAATGAAACTTATAATTAAGACCTAGGCATGTATATACTGGGGGAGAATTTGCAAATTATATTAATTGATAGAAAATTGGGCACATTAGTCATTATAATACTTTTGATGCGGTAGTAAGAATGGAATTAGTAGAAACCAACAAATAGTATTGTAAAGATAGAAAATGTTGAAAGGCACCGTGCCATGATTATCCAAAACCACCGGTTCCATTTTAAAGTTTTCTGGTGGAAGAACTAATAATTTGATCGTAATTTTATCATTAGGTGGACTCCAGTCAGCGTGCTCACAATTTTTTTTTTTTAATTTTTTTAACAACAACTAAGAAGTAAGAAACAAACAATTGAACCAAAATTTACCGTGTTGTATGTGCGCAAATGATAAAAGAACAAGGAGAAAACCAATATATCATTTGTATACAGAATGACCTCTTCCCTTTGAAAATATCCTTATACTTCCCAAATTAACCTGAAATTATTTTATCTATCTCGGTGGGTTAAATCTGGTCAACAATATGCTATTGTTTTATATATTCCCACTTATACAAAAAAAAAAAAAAATGTATTTTTTCTTTTATAAAATATGAACTTACCAAGTCCTTTTTTTTTTTTTCAGCTGAAAAAACTTACCAATTCATTTATGGCCAAGACAATGGAGCTGCAAATTACCCATCTCCCAACTGCAATACAGGGATCAGAAAACTGCCGCTTGTACTCCAGGAAAGAGAGTCGATGGCAAAACCGATTCCGTGTCTGACTCTTTGGGTTCAAACTCTGCCGCGTGCCGGAGGTTAGACAATTTGGTTCCGGCTCCGAGCTATCTTTCTGACAGATGAAATAAACTACGGCAACCGAGAGTCACAGTATCCGGGAGGCAGCAACAGCAATCTAGACCAAAAAAAAAAAAAAAAAAGGGCACAGATTAAGCGAAATGTACAAAATAAACGACAATAACTCAAAAACGACACTAACCTTTGAAAACCACGAAAATGAATAAACGACATCAGACATGAAAACAAACAGAAACCAAAACACAACATCGAAGAAACGACAACAAGATTGTAAAACCCCAGTTATAAACGACATCTAACCAAAAGAATAAAGACCAAAGCCCACATCAAACTGAAACAACAAAGAGCCTAAAAAAAAAAAAAAAACCAAAGCAAAACAGATTATTTCGGCTTTTAATACCAGATGAGAAAATAACATTGGCCTGTGGAGACTTCTTTGTAAGTTGTTTTTGGCCAACATTTTTCTGTTTTACTAGAAAATTATCGTTTTAACTTATTAAGATTTTTTTTTTTTTTAAATATGGTTCTAAATCTCACAGTTTTTTCCCTAAAGAAAAAATCTAACAGTTTTTTTTTTTTTTAAACAAAAAGTTTTCGCAGTTTTTATTTTTATTTTTTCTATTTGACTGAAAATTTTTTTCTTTTTCTTGGCAAAAGGTACGGACAAAGTGGGAGATGGTAGCGGTAGACCGTTAATAGAAATTTGACGCAGCAATGCAAGGGTGTGTGTCGGCTTCAGAGTGGAAAAGATAAAAGGCCACGGGAATGTATAATTAGAAAATAGACCATTCGAAAGGTCCATCGCAGAGATATTTTAGTTAACATTTTTCACAAACTAGAATGTTTTGTTTGGCATTAAGAGAAAAGTGATTACAAGAAAAAGGGACTACGAATTTGACGTACAAGTGGAATAGGATAACGTCAATTGTGCGGTAGGATAAGGATTCTTATTGATTGCTAAATATCACGAAACTTTTTAACAATGAATTATTCTCATATATGTTCTTGAATTTTATGTTATTTTTATTTTTATTTTTTTAATTTTAAAAATAACTATTTTGCTTTTAAACTTTTAACTTAACTATATTTTATCTTTTTTATTAGAATTTTAGTTAAAAACAGACAGAAAAAATGAGTTATGTACATTCTTGTAATCTTTTTTCATTATTTTTAACAGAAATCCTAATAGAATGTGTTTAATAAAACTAGTTTCCCTATTTTTTAAATTTCTTTTTTAACCAAAATTCGGATAGAAAGAATAAAATGGGGTTAAATTCAAAGTTCAATGGACAAAGTGAGAGTTTTTAAAATTTACGGAAAAAGAAGGAGTGATCCTAAAATTCTCAGGACATATATGAAAATAATTTAGAAATGGACATAATTTGGTAGTAAGATGCAGTACCATCCAACATCAGTAGTATATAGCATGCAACGTTTATGTGTGTGTATATATTATTTATACATACTATTTTAATTTGGTTGTAAAAATTAATTAGGGTATACACTAAAATGGATTAATGTCTAGGCACGAAATTTTTTTCTGACATGTATATTTGCATGGACTAAGAGACTTGCCCGCAAATCTACATATATTCAGAGCTAGCTAATTAGCCACATCAATATTGAAATGAAAATTAAGCAATTCAATTATTGATAGTTTAGATCTATTGTACCATTTTCGTATTTTATTGATTGTCTCCCCAATTAAATTTTGACACTTTAAATTTAGATGATACGGTAATTATAAAGAGCTGCAGAGAGATAGCGAAGTGGACAAAGAAATTGAAAACAATAGACCTCGACTCCTGTTGATAATCTGGCTATAAATTGATATGTCGGCTCAGCAAGATTTCTCATCCACCTGTTTCATCAGTATAGAATATTAGCAGAGATTATTATTAAGGATGAAGAAGAGTTCTGCTTTGGCATTTGCTGTCTTGGCTTTAGCAACTCGAATTGCCAGTGCCTACGACCCCAGCCCTCTGCAGGACTTCTGCGTAGGAGCCGACGAGCCCAAATATGGCCGTACGTATTTCATGATTTTAGCCAAAATTTTTGATGAAACAATCGAAAAATTCACTCATTTATACGTATGTATATATGTTTTTATATAGTTATACTAAATAGAACTACCATTTTATTAGGGGTTTGTGTGTAAATGTTGTTTTTAGAAGTTTTTTAATGAATAGACGAAACTCGAAATGTTGAAAAATTAGAAAAAGAAAAGAGCCTTTTTTTTAATAAAATATCAATTAGTCAATCACTGATTGATTATAGTTAATTTTAGTATAAATTTTTTTAGTGATTGGCTATATGGTTATTTAGTGACTGATTGATTATGATTAATCAATGATTGATCACTGATTAAGGGTCATTTTTTAAAATTAAAAAAAAAGTTTTGATTATTTACTTAAATAATAAGTGTTAAAAAACTGTCTACCAACCTAATTTTTTTTTTCTTTTTTTAATTCCGAAATTGAGCAGTGTTTGTGAACGGAAAATTCTGCAAGGACCCGAATCTCGTCGTGGCAGATGATTTCTACACGTCGGGGCTCGACGTTATGAAGAGAGGAGATGTGTTTGTGTTCCCAATGGGAATGCCTCACTTCCAGATGAATATTGAAAACACTCCGGCTGTTGCTCTCGCCGCATTTAACGGCCAAGACCCCGGAAAAGTCCCGATGCCCGTCGCCTTGTTTGGATCGTTTCCTCCCATCAGGCCTGAGGTCCTGGCCAGGTCACTCTGGTTGGATAGGAAGGTGATTGAATATCTTCAGGCCCAGTTCCAGATAATAGCACTAGTCCTTGATCATTGGTGAAACCACCAAACATGGTCTTGACCTACTACCATAGGCTATGTACTTACTATTTATGGATTAGTAATGTCATGTATATAATGGTTACTAATCTTACGACTATATATATAGTCGTAAGCTAAACATATGGCCATATATATTATTTATCTTATCTAAAAGTATATTGATTGTATGAGAGTAATAGCATATCATTAGGTTCCAGCTTGTTCAAGTACTCTCTCCGATCATTGATTTATTCAATACTTGTTACTAGCTAATTACAGGCTAATATTTACGGTATGTTATATATATATATATATATATATATATATTAGAAGTCGAGCCAATAAACATACATGTGTGTGTGTGTGTGTGTGTGTGTGTGTCTCCTACGGGTTTAATGAAAAATGGTTTTTAAGTTATAACCAACATCCTCTTTTTTTTAATTTAATAAAATGATTATGTTTGAATAAATCACTAACTTATTGATCCTTCAGTTTATGATAGACCGATATATGTCAATGATAGACTACAAGTATCTCACGATTAACCATCGTAGAACTAAATATTTAAAAAAAAATAGTCATTTATCTAAAAAATGAAAAATTAATCTATTTATTTAAAAGGGTGGTAAGAAAAACGACAACTTTTAATTTTCTCGTAAGCAATGACATCGAAGTTTGGCTAGACTCAAAATTATTAAATATGCAAAAAGTACACTTCTAAGCATTCGTCTGAATTATAGGTTATATTTGAATATTTTGTTATTAACCAAACACATACATAAATTTAATTTAAATAATAATTATTAGAGACAATGATCGAAATGGACCCTAATTTTCCAAGCAAAGAATTAATCTTGTCGTTCTCACTTGGGTTTTCCATGATCCGGTTTCAGCAGCCAAAACGCAGGATTTGTACTGATTTTACTACACATACTTCCGTAATTCTTTAAAGTTTTCTGTCATTGGCTCTTTGGGTATATCTAAATAAATGGAATGGTCCTGTTTTGTCTTTCCTAGTCTTTTGAGTGCGGTCATCTGTTTCGTCAATTATTTATTATCGTTGCTAATTTTGTATCGAGCTTCACACGGACCTCAATACGAGATAACATATATACACATTGAAAAAGATGAAGTGAAAAGACACACATGAAAAACGACAATAATATTGCAAACGACATGAAAATGAGGAACGACATGTAAATGAAAACTACTATAAACTCATGAAGACAAGTCGGCAATGACATTAAGAAGTTGTCAGCTCACAAAATTAATCAACTTAAAGAAATGACAATAGCGGCATGAAAACGCAATATTTGAGGAAAGACAGCAACCTGAAAACGACATAATTCTGATAAACGACACCAAAAAATAAAAACGACAACAACTTAAAAACAACAACTTCAAAATGACTGTGATTAAACTCGTTAAAAATCATTTGGGAAACCGGCAGGAATATGAAAAACTTCAATAATCTGACAAATGATAAAATCATATAGATAGGATAATGTAATCCCATAACAAGGACAAGGTGTAAATGACGGAAATGAAGACAACGACAATAACGAACAAGCAACACAAAATGAAAACTGATTTATTAACGTGAAAACGACTGTGACCTCCTAAAACGACCTCATTTGGAACAACGACAACATGAGAAAACGACAATGATCTGATAGTTGAACAACATCAATTTAATAAGTGACATTAACATAGGAAACGACAACGACCACAAAAGTTGCAATAACTGTGAAAACGACAATAACCTGAGAACGAAATCATCTAACGAACGACTTGCAAATTCAAAACTTCAATAACTTAGGAAAAAGCATCAACCGAAAAACGACAAAATAACGATATCACTTAAGTAACGACAATAATGCAATGTAAACGGTTGCACGCCTGCCCTTGGGAGACGACATAACGACAACAATTTAAAAGGGGAGAAAAACAATCAAATCAAAGGACAAAGAACAATAACGTAAAAACGACATGAACTTCAAAACCACGGCAACAGCAGCAATAAAATCGATGCAACAATGACAGCATAATGGCACCAAAAACCCAAATCAAATCATCCATGAACTGCAGTTCTTTCTCCCTCCTCTGCTTCTATTGCATGACATTCTTTCACACACCTCTCAGCGGTAAAATCAACCTATTGTTTCATCGGGGCGAATAATTTAGAGTAAAAAACTTTTAGGTGAACTTATAAAAAAAATTAATCAATTTTCAATGGCAAAAAATAAGAAGAATATAAAAATTTTAGAGATAAAATTGAATAAATAAAAATTAATTGGGTGGAAGTCCCCAACTCGATCATGGATGACTCTGTCCCTGTCCCACATCTACATAGATATCTGGTATCTGATCAGGTCTAAGCTATCAGCGAATCTCAAGCCAGAAAAAGCTTACTAATCGCACTTTACCAATCAGAATGAAGCTATTTGCAGCTGGGGAACTATGAGTGCGATCAAATTAAACACAAGAATATGGACTTGGATTTTCTTAATTAATTGCAGGTGTTGTCTCCAGCTACAAATTTTTAAGTACTAGCGTATAGTGTGTGTATACAAATATAAATATAAACATATGTATATATATATATATATGTTTAATCAATTTCTCAATTCAAATATTTTATTAACCCAGCTTTATATATATCCACACACACACACCCAAATGTATTGCCCACTTTCTTTTTTCCTTCTATAAATAAAATGTTAATCAATAATAATACTTAGGACCATTTGGGGGTAACATCTTAAGATAATATTTTGGAAGTTGAGTTAGAAATATGTGTTGGGGGGAACTTTTGAAAAAGTTCCGTGATATTAAAAATAATGCAAAAATTTGAAATTTGTTCAGAAAAAAATATGCAAAATGGATCTTATCTTGTTTATCTTATCGCTACGAGCATTTTGACATTATAAAATATCTCATTCTGATGTAAAATGAGAAAGTTACGGACTTTTAAAATTTGAGTTTTTTAAAAAATTGAAGAAGGGGAAAGTTTGATGTAGAGTTGGAATTTGAAATCCAAATGGCAAAATTGCCATATAGAGATGTTACCCAAACAGCACCAGATAAAAGTGCATATAAGTGTGTAATGTGTTAATGTAGGATTATTTGATCATATATATAATCCTATAGCTGCAAACGTACTGTATTCGCAGAAATATTTCTGAGTAGCCATGCTCATAGACACACACACACACACACACACACATATATATATATATATCCTGTATATGGGTGAGAATTAACTTATTTCTTGAGAAGTTTCTTGCAAAAAAAATAAAAATATATATGTTGATCAGGGAAAATGCCGTTTTGTAGGCACACCCAATGAAGAAAGACCAGCATATTGCACGTCATTGATCGCCAAGACAATTAGAAGAAACTAATGATATAACTTAAAAGACTTAAAAGAGGGAGAACATTGTTTTAGTTTTTTTTTTTTTCTAAAAGATGGGAAAAATAACTGCTTGATTCCATATAATTTAATCCCAAGCAAAGCAGAGCCTTTAATCAAGTTTGAGCCAATCTTAAAAAGAGAAAAAGAGTAATAATTAGAGTACGTAATTAAGTCATCAACTATTGGAAAATGCCTCTTGAACCACCGCTTAATTTAGGAAAGAGAGGTCATCACGAAATCAAGTGAGATATTTGGATGGAAAAGGAAACCTGAATTTGCAATGGCACAAGTAAAAAATGTTTGGAATTTTTTTTAGAGGAGAATTTTAACATTAGTATTCTGAAATGTTTTTTTTTTTTTTTTTTTTTTAAGGACGACAAATGTCATCCTAAAAAAATATAGAAAATTAAAATTATAAAGTAAGAATAGTATTCTGACATGTCACCCTATCCCCTTTTCCATGCCAATAGATCTAAGGGCTAGCTTTGAGCTGAAATGATTTTTTTTTTTTTTTTAAATAAAGTTGCCGTACTAATTCTATGATGCTAATTTGCAATTCATATAATTAGGGTTAACCTTTGTTCGGTACAAGTACTGGTTAAGAGACATGTAAGAATTAACGTGTAGTGAAAATTAATGATCGCAAGGTATAGGATTTTTGGTGGAAAAGATGATGAATAAGAGAGAGAAACTTATGAAAAAAGCACTTAGTGAGTTCCCCCTTCTATATTTAGTCATTTGAGTAGAAGATAATACTATTCCACTGGCAGAAATTTTAGACTAATCATAGAATGGATAAGATGATACGACAACAACCAAAAATCAATAGGGGAAAATAAATATAAATGTAACTATAAATTGTAACTAACTTCATATTAAAAAAAAAAAAAAAAAAAAAACATTCCTTGAAAGACATCTTGTAACAACTATTTTTCATGATATGTTTAGCATAAAATGTACAAGGGAAAGACAAAAATAGACATGCCTATTGTACTAGCGCAAGAATGTAAATTAATTAGCTACAAATTAGGTACGCAAATAAATATCTAGTCTTTTTTTTTTTCCCGAATTTGTCGTCTTACCTTTTGTAATCACATTAATTGATTCCTTGAAAAATAAGAAAAGAGTAGGTAAAGACCTGGTGAATGCTAAGTTCCGTTGGGAATTGAAAAGGTGCTCGAGCATGCAAGATAAATATTCATGAGCCCGCCGGACCAAGTATAAATAGGCCTAAAGGGCAAGCAAGATTGCTCACATCCCTCTGAATAATCAATATTATAGAAATACATATCAAATATTATATAGCGGAGAGACTAGCTAGAGATGAAGAAGACTAGTTGTGTTGATTTCGTTTTGACACTTGTCGTCTTGGCTTTGTCAACTTACATTGCTTGTGCTTATGATCCCGGCCCTCTCCAAGACTTCTGTGTAGCAATCGACGACCCCAAACATCTTTGTAAGTTCCCATTTTTCCACATTAGTCTCTCGATATATATATATATAACGTTTTAAGTTAGATAGCTGTACTGACAGTTGTAACATTCTATTAAAATCTTATAATGATTAATTAATTTTTACATGTAATTAACTTTATATCTTATTATAACATGGAGTTATTTTATATATTTTTTATCCTTACAGTAACTCTAAAGATTAACTTCAATTTATGATCAGTGTTTGTGAATGGGAAGTTCTGCAAGAACCCGGAGCTTGTGAAGGCAGAGGACTTCTTCTTCACGGCTCTCAACATCCCTAGAGACACAAAAAATGCAGTTGGCTCCAACGTCACCTTGGTGAACGTCGACAAACTTCCGGGGCTAAACACTCTCGGCGTGTCGCTGGCGCGAATCGACTTCGCGCCTTACGGCAAAAACCCGCCCCACACCCACCCCCGCAGCACCGAAATCCTGTTCGTTGCCGAGGGGACGCTCTACGTCGGGTTCGTGTCGTCAAACCAGGACGGGAACCGCCTCTTCACCAAGATTCTGTACAAGGGAGACTTGTTCGTGTTCCCGATTGGGCTGATTCACTTCCAATTCAACATTGGAAAGTACCCGGCCGTGGCCTTCGCTGGGTTCGGCAGCCAAAACCCGGGAACCATCACCATCGCCAACGCCGTGTTTGGGTCAGACCCTCCCATCAACCCTGAGGTCCTCGCTAAGGCGTTCATGTTGGACAAGGATGTCGTTGAGAAGCTTCAGAAGAAGTTCGCCCCATGAGATTGAGTACTTGTATTACTGCCATGTTTGTAACAATAAAATTCCGTGTTTTTCAATAACGTTTATTTACATCGTGTAAGGTCAAATGATTAACGACTTTGGTCGTGACTAAATAAAGAAAAAGGTATTTCATATCGTTATGTTAGATAATTTGCTCGGTATAATTACTGGTTACATTCGCTAGTAGGACTGAAAATGGCATAAATTTTCTTCTAATTTGGAGATATTTATGTTTGCTATAGAAGATTTACTACCAGTTTAATTGATTTATAGGGACAAGGAATTGGCATTGCATGTAAACAATTTTTTTTTAAGCATCTATAGCATACAATTCAATTATATATATATATATATATATATATTTCCTTTCTAATTCAACTGCTAATCCAATTTACTATCATCCACTATGAAACTCGATCTCGACCTCTATCCTCCGATTCCTTCCCTCGTTCCAAAATCCAACTCTGATTCTGAAACCTGATCTTCACCCCAAAACCGAACCTCAACCCCTATCCTGAAACCCAACCATTACCCTTGATCCAAAACCCGACCTTAACGTTATTATAAAAATCAAAGATACTAAAATAATATATAATCTATAATTCAAAGACTACTAATGAAATGAACCCATTTGTTTATCCACTACCAGAAAGAAGAGGTTGGTTTAAAAATAAAAAATAAACAATAAAAAAGGAAATATTATTTTACGTACGGCACAACTTGTACATAGCGTATGGAAAATTAAGAAACAGGGTGATTCATGGTTTTCATTTTATGTAGCATATATATTTATCGTTTTCAGCGAATCTGATTTCTCACATACGTGTGTGTACATAATATATAATATCATGACTAAAATAACCAAAATAACCAACTAACCTTATCTAATCATTCAACTTCTACTTTGTTTTAACATGTTATATTTCCTTATTCGAATTTAACATGAAAATATTTTTGAGGAGCCCATATAGATAGACATCTGTCACATCCTCTGGCAGGCCGGTAGATGGAGTACTAAAAAAATTTTTGGGTCATTCTCAGTCTTGTATTGTGTCTTTAATTGTATCACTAATTAATTTTAAATCTTTAAAATTAATTGGAAAAAAAATTTTTTTTGATTGTACTCATGAAAAGAGGATAATGTAACGTTATGTAAGGGGAATGAACTTGGCATTTTCTTGTCGAGAAAAGTATATAAAAGAACCTAAATAATCAAATTGATGACTTGCAGGTCGATGTCCTTATATATACATATATATGTATAAACTAATTTCTTAATCATGTTTTTCTCCCTATTCGTTTGAGTAGGTACAAGGTTCTCTATCAAAGCAGGCGGCTAGAGCTTTTGTTGTTTCTTTTCTCTTACAGCTGAAAGATAAAGTAGATTACCTTTCTCGTATCTTTACAACTACGTAGAGGCTAATCAAAATGCAAAAGTATATCATTATATATATATATAATATAATATAATATAATATAATATAAATTATCGCTGTTATATCTGATCCTCTGTTAAAAAGAAAAAAAAATGCCGAGTTAATGCACTTGATTTTGGCCTTTGAACCATAGTATGCGTTTATCTTAATGGCAATGACATCGAGTCGCTTGTCTATTTCTGGCTGCGGCAGAACTACTTACGCCATTGCGAAGCTAGAACCCAGTGCAAAACATTGTGAACAATGATATGCCTGTTAACTTACTTAAAGCGTGCTTCACCAAATAGAAAATGTCAAAATGAAAGGATCTAGCGATTGAGCTGGCCGTTTCTCAATGGCTAGCAATTCAAACATCTCCGTTTCTGATTGATGGGAGAAACTAAAAGAGTAGAATGCTTTAGGAAGAGAATTGAACAACAAACCGAAAGAGAAAAATACCTCTTATAAACTTAAACTCGTAAGGGAGAGGGTTTGAAATCGAACAAATCTTAACGGTTTTTCTTTTGATTTTTTCTTTTTGATTGTTTTTCTAGTTTTTCGATTTCGTTTGGTTTTTTTTTTCCTTTTTTTTATTGTAGATTTGTACCTTTTTTCTTTTATTTTTAATAATTTCGCAATTTACATTTTAAAAAAAAATATGCTTTTCTCCCTCTTTTTTAAAAAATGCTATTAATATATATATACATATCATAGTTTATCAATTCACCTCAAAAACTTAAGCTATTACGAAGTAGATCAATAATAGTTTTATATTTCAACAATATCTATACGCAACTATTTAAATAGAAATACGTGCCATTTGTACGGGATAGTAATCATTCCACAACGAAGCTAATTGAATTACCAATTTCTCTTGATCACAACCAACCATTCGCACTCAGATTAGTAAGTCCTAGACATAATTATTGGGACTTATCTACATAGATTTGTTCCTCTATAGTGGATATATATTTTTGCAAGATTCAGTCAGAAGAAAGGCATACAATATACCTTCGCATGTGGGTTTTCTGTGAGATATAGCTAAAGTAAAATATTAAAAAATGCTAACCTTAATTCTTATTTCTGAGTACCAATTTATGTGACATATAAGTTATTATTATTTTATTGGTAAATATTAAAGGATTCTCATATAAATTATTTATATCTATCAACAAAAAAAAAAAAAAAAAAAAACCTCATTACCACATTAGTTGATACTTAAAAATTAAAATTAGGATCAGTAATTTTAATATTACTTAAATATTATAAATGGAAGTCTGATATGGCAACAACGCTAGCTAGTTGGATCACTATATAAATTGACAACCAAAAAGGTCCAACACAAAATCGATAATGCGTGAAGGAAATATGGGATTTCTACACGCTTGGTTATTAAAAATTGAATATGACCACTTCCATGTTAGTTCATTGCCCGAAGCCAAGCACTGCGCTCTTAAATAAGTGTATCTATTTATTTAGTGGTTGAAAGAATGGTAATTCCTAAAGATATTTGTTTATGAATTTCAACAACCACTAAGTAAATATATTGTAAGTCCCTACTAATTTCCTTGTGTAGATCACACTAGATATAGCTCAGAGAATCCCATCTATAAATACATATTCTAGTTTAAAGAATGATCTCATCCCTCTCACTGCCGATGATCACTTCCATTAATACACATACATATATATACATAAACATCTTCTGTATCAACGTATATATATATATTTATATAACATCTTGTATGAGCTTAGATAGATAGATATATATATATATGTGTGTGTGTGTGTGTGTCGAGCAAATTAGCATATCGAGAATGAAGGGCATTCATTTCCTAGCCACACTTATCATATTGGCTTTGGCAACTTCCATTGCCTCAGCCTCTGACCCAAGCCCTCTCCAAGACTTCTGCGTCGCAATTGANCATCTATAAATACATATTCTAGTTTAAAGAATGATCTCATCCCTCTCACTGCCGATGATCACTTCCATTAATACACACAAATATATATACATAAACATCTTCTGTATCAACGTGTATATATATATATATATATTTATATAACATCTTGTATGAGCGTAGATAGATAGATATATATATATATGTGTGTGTGTGTGTGTCGAGCAAATTAGCATATCGAGAATGAAGGGCATTCATTTCCTAGCCACACTCATCATATTGGCTTTGGCAACTTCCATTGCCTCAGCCTCTGACCCAAGCCCTCTCCAAGACTTCTGCGTCGCAATTGA
>JAFMPE010063312.1:0-14349 GCA_024759925.1 Ficus religiosa
TGTACCTCTTTTCACCTGTAATAACTTTGACCACTTTCAACATTACATGCACGTAGTATGTCACACCCAAATTTTAGGGCTTGTAGCTTATATTCTAAATTTAGTAGTGACTCTCAGATTTTAGAGCTCCTAACTTAGAGAATAATATTTTAGTTACGATTAAAAAAAAAAAAAAAGATTAAAGCAAAGCATAAATTTTATAAGTTTAAGTTATACGTGTATGTATTTTATTTTGATATAGCAGGTTTTGGATTTTCTCTATGTCTCTACGTATTAGATATATATGTGTGTCTATATATTACCTTCGACGTTTCTCTTTGTTCAGCAGATGGGAATTGTTTATTTTCAATTCCACTCCAAGAAAAGTCCTTTGCTTCTCATGCTCACTCTCTCTTTTGGTTCGTAGAACTCTCAAGGTAATATATATTTAGGCTATGAATATTATAGTTATATATATCTCCTTTCAGTTACATAAAGATTTGGTTTATATATATATATATATATATAATATTGTCCAAAGGAAGGGGTGGTTCAAAATTAAGTTGGGTTAATTTATATACGTACCTTTGAAATTGAAGTAGGAAAAGGTTTATTTGTATGCCATAAGCTTGATTTGAGGAGAATTTTTAGTTTCTGTACTTGATTTAGTGATCCTCTAGATATAAATAAGATAGAATATTTGTATGGGTTGTATGTGTATACTGTTGACAAAGCCAAGAGAAAAAGCTTTCCCGCTTGCTTTTAGCATACCACGAGTTTAATACCCGTGTGTAGCACGGGAATGCAAGGAAAAAAATAAAAGGAAATAATTGAATATTATACAATAAAAGTAGTTAGTCAAGATAAATAATATAATTATGATCAATATATTTTTTTAGCATTAATTATTATAATATTAGAATATTTACATTCATGGATTTATATGTATAAACAAACATATATTGATATATGTTTATAAACAAAGTTGTTGCAAATGTCATCAACCGTGTTTAATTTTCTTCCCTTTTTCCCCCGATCTGTCATGAGAAAAGATTAATTATTTCATGTTTATAAATAAAATTGAAATTAGTATAATTATATAATATGTAATTATATATAAAAAATAATTATACCTTGATTCTTTTCGTTTTCTGGATGGATCAACAGAAAATATTTGAATTTCTGTTGAGGGAGGATGTTGCTAAGGGCTGAAATAATGATGAGTATAATTATATAATTGTTTGTAATTTATGTATATATATTTGTAGTAAAGAAATACAAAATTTTTGAAACAAATTATGAATAGTGATGTACCTTAATTGAATCTCCTCTGTTATAGGTTCTGCGAGAAAAAGTTTTTTTTTTTCAGACCTTTTTTTGTTTTTGGCAGCAGTAGTTTCTGGATCCAAAGATGCTAATGTTGCAGGGATATCTTTTGGGGATTCAGTTGGTTGTGCAGGCAATAACATTTGTGATTTATCGTCGTCAAAAGTTTTAACAACCGTTACATCAATAAATGCACCTCTTGGACGATATTGAATCAAAAATATTTTTGACATGTCTTTGAGTTGATCGAGGAGAGGGAGAATGATGTTTGGATCGGTATATCCGTCTTGAATTGTTAGTGTGAAGCAAGGTTTATTTACCAGTGATTGTACTGTTTTTCCAAGCATAACAATATTCTTGCCCCCAGTGCTGTTCTCAATTCGAGCATTAATTTTGAACATGTTATAAATAATTGAAATTTAATAAATTTTTTACTGTTTAAGAGTTATTTATTAATATTATATAATAAAAGTAAAGAACATTACCAACTGATTGGTATTGTCATTAAATATGTGAGTGTTTCACCACCATGAAGTCCCTAATTGTTTGACACGTCTATAGCAGCGTGGACAGGCATTGTAAAACCAACCTTAATGTGCATTAATTTCAGTGATGGTTGCCTTTGTAGTAAATTTTTGTCCTGTTATTTGGAGAGGAAAAATTTTATTAAATTATATATTATAATTAGGAAGCAATAAATGAATATTTAGCTGATTTTGATATGGATCGAAGGCTCGAAGTTCCGCTACCATCAGTCTATTCATCATTTTTTGCTCCTCTAATGTTATTGGTTTCTACGTCGACGGAGCAATAAAGTCTATTCCTTGAATGGAATGACTAAACTTATAAGTAGATAAGATATTAAATAATGTTAATTTTTTAAGAGAATTGTAAAATGTATAAATAAGTGTAATATTTTTGTAATAAATATTTAGAATGTCTTTTTTTTTTTTTTGGATTCAGCAATTTAAAATATTATTATGTAATAAATATTTCGAATATTTGTAATAAATGTTATTGGTTTCTGCATTGACGGAGCAATGAAGTCTATTCATTGAATGGAGTGACTAAACCTATAAGTAGATAAGATATTAAATAATGTTAATTTTTTAAGAGAATTGTAAAATGTATAAATAAGTGTAATATTTTTGTAATAAATATTTAGAATACCTTTTTTTGATTTTTTTTCTTTTGATTCAGCGATGTCTGGTTCGAAATAAAATGATGTTCTAAAAGTAGTTGCTACATAAAGTCAACCTGTATATTTATAATTATTAAAATTAATGATTAGAAATGTCTTGTTGTTATTTTGGATAAATTTTTATAATATTTATTATATTTATACTTATCAAGATACTGTTTAGTTGCCATAGCTGTAAAGGCGATTACAACTGGTTCAGACATTCTTTGAACTGCATTTTCGTCAAAATTCTCATCAATTTCTCCCCAAAGAGTTATGTTTAGTGATTCTTCTCTGCAAAATATAATAAATTTAAATAAATAAATTATTAAGAAATGATTTTTAATTAAATAGAAATATATTTGTAATAATATACAATTTATAGTTATCTGATATTTTGAATTGTGAGATTTCGCCTTTTAACCAATCTATTACCCACATTGGATTCTTTAATACCTTTTATAGATATGAGATGACTAATGACATCTGGCATAAAATTATAAATACAAAATTATTAAATATTGATATTAATAATATATATTTATATTTTTTAGTTAATAAAAATATGAATATTATATATTATTTACCTGAAAGAAGGTCATTAATATCAACACTTGATGTTAATTGGTCATATTCCACAAAATTAAACTTGTACTGAGGTATCTTGGGAATATCTTCTTCGACTTCTTTGAAAACTGTGGACTGTGCAAACTATATTATTGCTCTATATGGAACAATTTCGTATCTTTGTTTGTTGTTTGTAACAAAGAAGTTGCTGATTTCATATATATTGCTCACTTATATTTTGTTTGTTATGAAATCAGCGTCTTTTGCACGAACAAACACATGTATTGCTTCATCCTGTAAAAAATATAAATATCAATTTAATATGATTTATATATAATATAATAATATGAATTTATTTATTATTAATGAATATAATTTTAATAAAAAAATAAATTTAATTACCTGTTCATCTACTACTAAGTAATCAACGCTTTTTAGACGTCCCGTATTGTAATATGTGCTCCTCCATAAGCGGCAAACTCGGACGCGGATGGTGTCATATGTTTCTCCTACTTTTAATATTCATAGTGGACTGAACATTTTCTATAAATAATAAAAACATATAAATGTATTTGGTTATGAATTTATGAATTGAATCTAATATTTAAAAATAAAGATAAATATTTGATAATATAATTGTTGGAAGGAAATTAATATCTGTTGAAGATTTATTTTGTCTAATTGATTATTAATTTTCATTGATCTTATGTAATATCTCTTTGTAAATAATATTTTTAATATGATTTGAATACTTGTTAATTGAATCATGTATTATAATATGTAAACCTCTTGGTGATGTTACTCTTGATAATGCAACATATAATTGTCCATGACTAAAGATTTCATCTTCTAAATAGAGTCCAACTTTATTTAATGATTGACCTTGACTTTTATTTATTGTCATAGCATAACATATTTTTAAAGGGAATTGCCGTCGTTTTAATATAAAAGGGTAGTTAGATTCATTTACTGTCATTTCTATTCTTGGTATATAAACTTTTTCATTTGTGTCATTATAATTAATAACATGGCCTTCAACAATTCTATTTGTTAGTTGTGTTATAATAAGTCTTGTACCATTGCATAATCTCATTGATTGGTTAAGATTTCTAATTAACATAACTGGAATGTCAATTTTTAATTCTAATTTATGTGGAGGTAATCCATTAAAATTAAGTGTGTGTAAAAATTCAGTAGGATATAAAATATTTAATTCGTCGAGATTTTCCAGATGATGAAAAAATAGTATCATAACTATAATAAATTTTTGTTTATGTTGGTACAAAGCTTAATAAGTATTTATTTATTGCATTGATTATTTTATTTTTTGGTGTAACAATTGCTCGTTCTTTTAAGTAATTAATATTGTCAAAATTATTATTAAAATTTTCATATATTGTGGTAGAAATATGTTTAATAGAATCTGTATCATACGGTATTATATATTTTTCTAGTATTTTAATCCAAGTAATATCTTCTTTTTCTGTATCTTTTATTCCATCTACTGTTCCATTACCAATATCTAAAATCCATTTGGAAAAGTTACTAATTTCTATTTGTTCATCAGTATTGGAGTTAAATTTTTTTAATCGCATATTTTCTGTTAATGTTAGTATACGAAAATGTGGCCAAAGGTAAGAATTGTTTATAGTTACATTAATTATATTCTCTTTTGTTCCGTTTAGAATAACTAGTAATATTTGTCTAAAATCACCACCTAATATGACTGTCATTCCTCCAAAAGGACGATTAAAGTCATTTTTTAAATCTTGCAATGTTTTGTCTAAAGCTTCGAAACAATATTTATTTGTCATAGGTGCTTCATCTCATAATATTAATGTTATTTTTTCAATTAATTTTGCTAGTTGAGTATATTTTTTGATTTGGCAAGTTGAAAATTTGTCGATTGAAAGGGGTATACGAAATCTTGAATGTGTTGTTCGGTCTTTTGGTAATAATAATGATGCTATACCTGATGATGCTACAGCTAGTACAATTTCACCATTTGATCTAATTTTTTTAATAATAGTATTCTATAAATATGTTTTTCCTGTACCACCATAACCGTATATCAAAAATAAATTATCTTGTTTTCTTTCAATTGCTTCTAAAATTTGATTATAAATATAGTGTTGTTCTTGATTTAAATTTTGTACTAAGTTAAGATTTTCTTCTTTTAATTTATATTTGTCATAATTAAATTATTCTCCTAAAAGATTATTATTTAAATCTTTAATTAATAATCCAGTTAGAAGTGGAAGATTATGATATGATAAAGAAGATGAATTTAAATTTAATAATTTTTCTAATTCATATAATACAAAATTATATAATTCATTTTCCGGAATTTGAAAATTTGGGTTATTAAATAAGGTTTTTATTTTGTATAAAATATCATCGCACATTAATTTTCAATGTTTTTCTAAAAATTTTATGGGATCAGAAATATTACAAAATAATAGTATTGTAATAAAAAGTTGACAAAGTTATGTAGATGTTGACCAAAATGATGCTTCTTCTATTGATTCATCACATTCTTTATCATCTCTTAATAAACCTAATGCATGATAGGCTGTTTGATTTGTGGGATAAATAATATCGTTTACTGTTCGAAGTGATTCATAACTTGTTAGATCCATTTTTATGATTTAATAATATTTTTAAATAGTATAATTCACCAGAACTTGGATGAATATAAAATGTTCGTCCAATAGTATGTCCATTTTGTTGATGAGTCCATAATTTATCTTTATTATTCCAAACAAATTTTGTTGGAAATTCTATATAAATAAGTTGTCAAGCATCTTCATCTATTTTATTTATTTTCATCCATTCTGTTAATATTGTTTTTTCAATTTGAGATTATCGTATTATATTATGTAGTTGTTGATTTTTATGAAATGTAATATTTTACATATTTGATAAATGAATGGAAAGGCGTTGAATAGCTGGGTTTCTGTGATGTATTGAATATTCAAATATTCTCCAAATTGTTTCATAAGGTGTAATATATCAACAATTAAGATAACCTTTTATTTCATCAACTTTATAATTTATTGTTTCATTATTTTCAGTAATAATGTTATCTTCAATAATGGCTTTTATTCGATCTGGAACTTTTGTTAAGTACTTAAATAAATGTTTAATAAGCATAGATTGAGAGCATATTTCAACATTAATATGTGCAAATATTTTAAACACAAAGTTCGATTATAGGGTACGACATATCTGTTATCAAGTTTTATTTTTTATTTAATAACATTAAAATTTGTATCTTTTCAACGATAATTTACAAAACCATTTTCTTCTATAGTTGTCTCATTTTTTATTTGTTTGGGGAATTTTTTTTGAACATTTTGAATTTTCATACATGGTGTAGATGTTTTTGCATATCCACATGATCCATGTATCATATATTCAGTAATAATTTTATGGCCTAAAGGATCTATTATTGGGTTTGGAATTTCTGCAGAAATAATTTTATCTATTTGTAATGGATCATGGTATTTATATTCAGGATATAACCAAAATAACATATGACAATGAGGTAAACCACGTTTTTGAAATTCAACTACATATAAATTTGAAAAAGAAAAAAAGAGAGGAAAAAATAATGTTATTATTTTAATTTTTTTAGATAAAAAATTATAATAATATATTTATTTATTTATTATATAAAATAAATTAACTAACTTGCTATTATAAGCCCAAAAATTACTCCTGATTTTATTTTTTTAATAAGTGATCTAATTTAATTTTAAATATTCTACTTATGATATCTGGTCTATCTTCAGGTTTTTGTCCTGGAATTAATGATAAATTTCTTCTAATTTCTGGCCATTTAGGATTACATGCAAATGTTAGAAATATAATAGGGATTCTATAATGTCTACAAATTGCCATTGCATCTTGATAATTTTGAATCATATATCTTGGACTTTCTGTATAAGATGATGGTAAAATAATTCTTTTTCCAATTGCTTGTGCATCTGTATCACATCTAATTATAGCATCTTGAGTACCTTTATAAATTTCAGATCTTAAATTGTTTTGATTATGTTTGATATAATCCAAATGATCTTCTTCAAAAAAAAGCATAAATATCTACAATATATTGTTAAAAAAGTCAACCAGATCTAAATAATGTATTTCCTTGTTGTAATTATTGTTAAAGTTAAAAAGCATAAAATGATCTCATTGATATTCGATGTCTATGTGATTGTTTACTTACAAAATTTGGATTTCAGCTTATATCGATTCTATATCCATCTTTTCCATAAGAAAAATGGATATTGTAATGCCATATAAGATGGATGAAGTTTATTGATTCTTTGTAATTCTCCAGTTTGATTATGAATAATAATATATCTTCCATCTTCATATTCACCAATATCTCCAACAATTAAAGCACCTATATCTGTTGAAGTTGGAAGATCATATTGTGTAATATCTCCTTGTCGTCTTCCTAATAATCTCATTTCATTGATGATATTTGATTATTTTTATAAGTTTCTCTGATAGTTCTAAAAAGTTACACTAATCTATTTGTTTCATCTATTATTGTAATTAATTTTTCAACTATTGTCTCGTTTAAATTATCAGTATTTGGAAGTGTAGCTATTCTGTTTTGAATTTCAATTTATGTATCATAAATATATAATTGTATAAATCTTGGGGGATTATTATTAATCAAAATTAAAGATCCAATTAAATGATGTATTTGACCAGAAAATTTAAATATATATGGTCCTAATGAATTATTAATATCTGATTGAATATTTGTTCCAAACGAAGTAAAAGCAAACATAGAATTATAAATTCTAATATTTTTTCTAAAATTTGTACTTAAAGGTCTTCCATAATAATCTAATAGATGATCTAAAATTGGTGGTGTTTTTTTATTTAAAGATAAGTTAATCTTTCCGTTTTGACAACATAAAAAATATTTTGGTGGATTTGTGCATCGTATTTGTTCATCTTTCCAAAATAATGATCAACAATATTAACATGTACAATTACAATCTCTAATATCTATATATTTATCATTTGGATCTGGAATTTTTTTTTTATCATGTTGAAAAATTAAATAGGGAAAAAATTTGGAGATGTTATAAATATTTTTTTTATTCAAAATAATATTTATATAAAAAAAGATTTAAGATAAAGGAATTACTTTTTTCAAATGATGGCGAATTATAACTTTCACAAAATAGATTTACTATTCCTTCATTTGTGTTGAAAATTGAGGATAATTGCATAAAGTTACTTTCACAGTTAGTAATAATTTCTACATTTGATTCTTCAAACTGATTGTTCGAAGAATGTATATTTTTTGATGTAGATACTTCATTATTATTGATATAATTTAGAGTCTTTTGACGTTTTAATTCTCTTAAAGAATGAGCATCTTTGTCTAGATTTTTTTCAATCTCCTGTTCTTTTTTTTTTTTTTTTTAACAAAACAAAAAGACAATAATATAAAATATTGTTAGAAGGAAAAAAAAATTATAGATACAAATGTAAGGCAAAAAAAAAAATCTAATTAGGTAATTTAAAAAAAAGGTTAGACAATATAAAAATTATAATACAAATTATAAAAATAAAATTTTAACTATAAAATTTTTCACATTCTAGCAAATTAAAATAATATATTCTTATGAAAAAACTATGAATAATAAATAAAAATAAAAATATTAAAAAAAAATAAAAAAATGTGAAAAATTTGTATCATTTAAATGGATAAAATTACCAAAAAACTAAATTTAACTTAAATATTTTTAATTTTAAAGAATAATTTTAATCCGCAACGTGAATAATAATGTAGTTAGAAATATAAATTTATATTTCTTTTAACTTATTATATTATATACAACTTTTAGACTTTCAAATTTTCATAAACTATTTTTTAGTTGTAAATCATTGTATGAATATATTTTTTAATTGTATAAATCTGTTTCTTTGTTAGTAAATTTTTGTCAACTAAATATTTTATAATTATCATATATTGTTTTATGTATACTATTTTATTTTTTATAAATTTAAATAATTGAATAAAATTTAATTTTCTATTTACAATTTGAAATTTTATTCCTTAATTTTGTTATAAATTTATAGAATTTTTATAATTATAAATTTTAAAGAACTATTTTTTAATTTTCACATTTTAGGTTGTTATTTATTTTTAGTATCATGATTTAATTGTATTAATATAATTATTTATTATATTTATTGATTTTTTTTTCTTCCTTAAATTTTTTTTGACGGAATATTGTCATTTTTGGAAATTGCTTTACTTTTATTATAACTATAAGTTAATTGTATTAATTTGGTTTTTGTTTTCGGTGATTTTTTTTTTGTCAATATTTTATTATTTTCGTTTACTATTTAAAATATTGCATAAAAAAATTTTGAAGACTTCATTTTACACCTCAATGGTAAGTCATTCATAGGCAGAGAAGTTTAACTTTTTTATATACTTATCTTTCTTTGCTGTTATTAATATTTTGAAACAATTTTAGTTCTTTATATAACTATGAAATTGTGAATCTAAACAGTTTGTCAAAACTGTTTAACAAATTTGATAAATCTTCATAAGGTAAAAATTTGTTGTCCTACTATAACATAACATAGTATAAAAAAGTGAACCATACAATAAAAATTACAGAAATTACAAATTATAAAAAATTAAATTATACAATAAAAATTACAAATATTTGTAACTACAAAGACATTTATATACATAGATTCTTGTAATAAATCTAAATATTAAACAATCTGAAAAAAAAAAAAAAAAAACCACCCCTCGGCCAATAAAAATGATTGGAAAAACTTAGATGAAATTAGGAAAGAAAATAATGATCAAAAATAATAATAAGATGGTAAGATAATGGAAAGGAGAAATGAACATACAATATACACAATCAATATATATACACTAACGTAAATAAATAATTCAATATATTCATATCATGGAAAATAGTGAAAAAGTTTATAGATATTGTTTTTTAGAAAAATTAAACAAAAATAAAATTTATTACATTAAGCTCATATCTCTTATATCATAAGACTACTTATCAAAAATAACTAAAATGTTATTCAACCTTGTCTTCAGTAGCTACCAAGTGAGATGTTTGGAAGTATGTATACTGTGGAAAAAATTAATAAGAAGAAAGGAGAAATAATATAAAGGAAAAAATAGTAAGAAAAGAGTAAATAGTAAAAACAGTAAAGAGATGGAATAACTGGCAAAGACAGAAAAGAGGACCCAAAATTGAAATTTGGAAAACAGAAATAAAAAAAACAAGAGGAGACAAAAAACAGTAAGAATAGAAAACTGTAAAGATAGATAAAATAAAATAAAAAAATACTAAAGAGTAAAGAAAATAAGTTAAACAGTAATATATTTAATATAATTTTATTATAAGAAGAATATAGAGATTATAATTCCCAAACATTCACAACAACAATAAAGACTATCAAATAATATATAACAATTATTCAACATAGCTTTGAATAATATTAAATTCAGCAACATATACCAAATTAAGTAATATATTTGGTATATGGATTATAATATATATAAATAGAGATCATCATAGCATGTTATAATTTTTGGACGAAAATCTTGTAAAAAAACATTTAAAATATCAAGAAAAGAAAAGAAAGACAGAAAAGGGGCCAAAAAAAAAAAAAAAAAACCAAACATTCATCACAACAACAATAACATTCATAGCAACTAAAGAAATTTGGTAAATCATATAATATAATCATCTAACTTATAATAAGAATAGTAATAAAAAAAATATTTAAAAAAATATGATTAATATTTTAGTCAGAAAAAGGGTGGGTGGGTGGGTTGGGGGGGGGGGGGGACAGAAATGGAGGGGAAAAAAAAAACTAAATACAATAACAAAACTATTCCTTCTATAGTATCATTATAATGGTAATAACAATAATTATAAAGCAGGTAATTGTAATATAATAAAAGAACAATAAATTATAATTAAGAGACATTAATATGAATAGTACCTGAATAAAAACAGTAGCTTTGCATAGAAATGAATATATGAAGATGATTAGTTTTCAGGAAAGAGCAGAGTAGAAGATTTTGGATGACAATTAAGGAAGGTTCGAAGGAGAGCAATTAAGAAGGTATTACAGAGATAGCAATGGTAACATATGAGAATAAGGTAATAAATGAGGGAAAAAGTATTTATAAGAGGAAATCTACTCAAAAATTTATTTCCAAAAAGTTTCTTAAAAAAAGTTGGTAAAAAAGAGAGATAATAAATTTTTTACAGATATAAAGACAAAAATACATTAAGTCACAATAAATCACAAAAATAAAGAAAATTAAAAATATTAATGACAGATTTAAATATATAAAAAATCTCAATCAAAATAATTATCACGCTGTAAATAACAGAAGTAAAGCAAATAGCAATATTCCAACCAAAGCAAAATGATATAGAAGCATTAAATCCCATGAAAAATCAGCAAACACAGAAGATAACATCAAAGGATAGAAACTACATGAATAATCTAGAAAATTGAGTAATCAGAAAATCTAATAATCCATTCAAACCTAACTAAATCATAAAATTGAAACATCAAATATTAGAGAAAATCAGAAACGGGAAAAAAACCTTGGACTCAAAATTAACAGACTATTAGCTGAGTGGAAAAACCAAAAAAATAAACAAATACAAACATCACAGAAAGAAAATCTTCAATATCTTGCTTCGTGTTCCCAATCAGCCATGTCAATAGCTTTGTCACTGCAATCTACAGAAATAAAATAACAAAAATCAAAAACTCAAAATCAAGTAATATATAAACAAGAGAGAGAGAGAGAGAGAGAGAGAGAGAGAGAGACACTAAAATAAATACAACAAAAAGAAAAACATACCTAAATTTTTTATTTAACTCCTTGCATTTAATTGTATAGTACACTGAAGCATATAAATAGAAATAAAATAATAATAATAATAATAAGAAAAAAAAATAGGAAAAAAAAATAGGAAATCCTTGTCTGTGATTATATATATACACGGAGGGGAAAAAAAGCTTAAAAAACAGATAAAAAAATAATGAGAGTGGAAAAAAATGGAAACAAACAATTTATATTTAATAATTAAGGGGAAAAATCCGGGAGAAAACTAAAAAAAAAAATAACATAAACAAAGACAGTTCAATCTTAAATCTCAATAACAAAAAAAAAGAAAAAAGAAAAAAGAAAAAAACGACATATAAAATTTACGGGAAAAATAACAAACGGCGAAAAAAAAATGTGGAAGAAAATAATAAAAATCAAAACTTAAACTTGCAAAAGAAAAACTGAACAACAACCAAAAAATAAGATAATTATACAAAACCTAAATGAGTAATAAAGAAAGAAAACCGAGAATCAAAATTAAGAGGAAAAAAATTTAACATACGAATGAGGAAAAATAAAAAATGAATGGTTTACAGAAATAATGAACAAAATGGATCAAAGACAAAAATAAGAAAAAAAAAATACCAAAACCTAGAATTCTAAAAACATAAATCCAAACAATGAGAGAAGAAAAAAACCGACACAATAGTCAAAAAACTGAAACAAACAAAACAAAACCAAAAAGTTTCTTGTTTTTTTTTTTTTTTTTCTACATACACACACCGGTAGAAGGAAAAAAAGCCGAAAAACCCAAAAAAAATCAGACCACAAATAATAACAACAGAGGGGAGCAAAAAAATTCCAACAACACAATAAAAATAAAATGCTAAAGTTTTAAAACAAAAATGCATGAACAATAGAGGAGAAAAACATATTACACAACCTAACTCGAAAATACCCAAAAAAAACCCGAAAATCAAAACCTAGAGTTTAAAAAAAATTATTCATACCCGGGCAAAAAGAAAACGAAAACCCATCAACAGTAGATCCACAAACTGAAAAATGAAAAAGAATCAAGGAGGGGGGGAGAGAGGGGGGAATAAGGAATCGAAAAATGTAGTTTGAAAAACCAAAAATCAAAAAAAAAAAAAAAAAGAAAAAGGGAAAACAACAAACAAAGAGCAAATAAAAACATAATAAACATTAAAGAGAGACAATGAAAAATGAGAGTAGAACAGCGAAAAGGGTAAGAGCAAGCAAAAATAGGGTTTGGAAGACAATAAAAATAAAATGTTAGACTTGTAAAACAAAAATGCATGAACAATAAAGAAGGAAAAAATATTATACAACCTAACTTGAAAATACCCCAAAAAAAACTCCAAAATCAAAACCTAGGGTTTACAAAAATTTCATCATATTCCAGCCAAAAAAAAAAAAATTCCCATCAATAGTAGATGCACATATTGGGAATGATGAAAAATCAAAGGAGAGGGGGGAGGGGAGGGGAATAAGGAATCGGAAAATAAGAGTTGAAAAACCAAAAATCCAAAAAAAAAAAAAAAAAGGAAAACAACAAACAAAGAACAAACAAAAACACAAATAACATAAAAAACATACAACCAAAAATGAGAGGAGAGTGGCGGACAGAGCAAGAGCAAGCAAAAATAGGGTTTAGAGACCAAAACCCAAAAACTGAGAAGAAAGAAAGAGAAGAACAGAGAGAGCAAGAAAGAGAGAGAAGAAAATGAATAGTTAAGAGAGAATGGACCAAATGAGAGGGAGGTGGCAAACAACCCAAGGAGAACACCAACTTTAGGGTTTCAGGGGCAAAAAAGGCAATGCACTGTGGACAAAGCTACCGGTAGAGATAATCAGGAGGGCAAAAACGTCAAAACAATGCAAGGAGGGTAAAACCGACATTTTACTGTGCAACTGAGGAGACACAACTAATTTGGAGGGACAAAACCATAAATTTACTGTGCAATCACTGTGCACAGTTAGTCCATCCTTTTAGTATATTAAATAATTAGAAGGTCTATTCTATGTCTTTAATAATATTTCTGAGGAATATACATATATAAATGATAAGGAGGAAAAAAAAAAAGGGAGAATAGCTTTATCAAAGTAGTTCGATGTGTAGTCATTCATGTATCTGAAAGTGAAGTATTGGCAGTTGTACAAAGACATATTAATAAGGAATGCATACTCACAGTTGGACCTTAAATCTGTCATATATAGATTATATGATTTTATAAGATGCTGGCGTAAGTCTTCTTACTTTTAAAGTACCAGTAAATGAAGCTATATATAGATGAACTCTAAGAGTAGTAATTATTGAATGGTTCATATGTTATACGTCTAATGTTAGCATATTGTCAGTTTCGGACTACATTTATCACTAATTAAGGTAAGTAGAACACTT
>JAFMPE010063313.1:6124-35731 GCA_024759925.1 Ficus religiosa
CCTTGAGTTTGAATCTATGCTAATATTTTATTTTTTATGATAAATTTTTATTAGGTCCCTACTCATCTAGAGTCTTCTTCCGGTGCAGAGGAACATTCTTTAACATCATGTGGAAGAAACCAATAAGGCAGTTCACTACTCACTGCATGTTTCTCCAGAAGACAGATGCTCTGTACTTGCCACTTGCACGATACAACTCCGTGGACAATTGTGATTAAACTGTACCTTGTCTTGTAGCTACTCTGTTCTCTCTCTCTCTCTCTCTTTCTTTTTTGGAAAAATCAGAAGTACTGCCTTGAATCTTTGATTTTAGACTTACCTTCTACTTTAGAATTTGGTTAAGAAAATGTTTACGTCTATGAACTTTTAAAACTGGTAGACTCAGAATGAAGTTCAGAAAGACTACTCTCAAGATGTATTTATTTTAAACTGGGAAAAATTTTTTTAAGGGAAGTTGAACTGGAAAGAAACGGTGACTCAAAAAAAAAAAAAAAAAAAAAAAATTTACGGCTGAAGAAATAAAATCTTGTTCTTTTTCTTGAAAACTCCTCGGCCATTTTGAGAGTCAAGAGGAAATCGCCCGCACGATCACTGAACTTTAAAAAAAAAATTCACGAGTGAGCATAGGTCGAAGGAGTTAACGAAGTAAATAACATATTTTTTGATTAATGGGAAATAATTACATATTTTTAAATTTCTTTTAATTTTGCCTAATTTTACCTTTCTCTCTGCATACCCCTTCTCTCCTCTTTCTCTTTCCCCCCTGTCTGCCTCTCTCCTGTTACTCGTTGACCAGAGGCCACCCACAGTTGAGCCGATTAGGCCAGCACAATCAAGTGAACATTCAGTTGCCGTAATTGAAAAAAAAAAAAAAAAAAAAAAAAGGGAAGAAGAAGAAGAAGAAGAAGGGAGAGAGAGATTCATAGCTAAATATATTTTTTTTAAGAAGGTTTTCAACCAATGACCGAAAGGTTTTAAAAATTAATTAAAATACTTTTTTTAAAATGATCAATTAAGTTTCTTAAATGTTCGATCAATGAAAAACTATAAAACATAGTTAATTTAGTCAATCATTGATAGTCAATCATTGATTAATCACAACATAAATCACAAAATTTCATATTCAATAACTGATTGATCTAATATGAAAAAATGACAAATGGTTATTTTGCTAAATAAAAGAAAAGCTTGACCATCTATTAGATTAGGTAACTAAAAAATACCATACAACCTAATTTTATAAAAAAATAAAACAAGAAAATAAATAAAAGATTTTCCTGAAATATCTATATATATATATATATATATTTTTATTGAATCTTGAAATAGCGAATTTATTTGTAAAGTTCGATACATGTGCTAGTTGTATTGCATGCTTTATACGTGTGGATTTAATTTAGACTTTGTTTGGTATTCAAGTTTAAATTGTACTTTTTTATCTTTTTTTTTATAAAGTTTTTGTCTTTTTCTGAAAAAATTTGTCTTTTCTGAAAAGTCAACAAAAATTTTTAACTCAAACTGTACTTTTTCAACTCAAACTCATTCACTAAACGGATCATTATTATTATATATATATAAATATATATTGATTTTTAAGTTTTTTTTTAATTTAAAAAGAATGCATATATAAAATTTCTAAATAAAATGAGGAAATCAAAAGTATTTTTTAAAAAAGTTACAAACAAAAGATGAAAACAAAAGGTGAAAAAATAAAAATAAAACAAGTAAAACTTTTTAGCCAAAGAGACAAAGAATATCAGTAAAGAAAGATAGTACTAAAGAGTTAAAAGCATCAAACAATTTCATCCCAAAAAAAAAGAGAAACAAAATTGAAAAAAGCCCACAAAAAGATAAAATAGAAAGACCAAAGTTTTGAATAGTAAAACACTCAGTTTTATACAATGAAAATTGTTTTAGAATATCAGTGATGTTCAATATCACACTAATAGAGAAGTGGACTCTATTAGTGGGCCTCATATTATGGAACCCACCCTCTATTATCGAGTGATGTTAAACATCATTTATGTTCGCTAGCATTGTTCTTATATAATAGTCCTAGATTAATAATTTAAAAATAATCAAAATAAAAAGGATTTACTTTAAAAACATGGAATTTTCCGACTAAATGTTGTTGGAACTAATACGCGAGCAATTCAGCAGTTGGAATGTTTAAAGAACCGGTCGTCTTCTGTTGGTTACCAGGTTCTTCATATCTGATTCTTTCTGCACTTTTTCGTGCACATACAACAAGCTGAGTATTGATTAGATACCTCACATGTGCTAGAATTGTCAATTCTTATGAATTGTAAATATTTGGTCGACATTTTAAGAGGATTGTGCTTAGTGGCCTCGTAAAGATGGGAAATTAAAAAAAAAAAAAAAATTTGTTAGACTACCTAAAGATTGCCGATGCTCATTTGTATTTGACTTCAGCAAATCGTGTTGCAGATAAATTTCATTTGAATGTTTATCAAACTGAATGCTTATATTCAAATGTAGAATTTGAATTATATATTTAAATTAAATTCGTTTCGATAGTTTTTGTTAAATATAATATTTGAACAGTGTAAAGGTAGAAAAATACTTGTGGTCTAGATTTTTAAAAAATGAAAATTTGGTTTCGGACTTGAGGTGAATTGTCATTTAAATAATTATGCTCTAGTAGTTGGCCAACCAAATGGATATTACATTGCAATCTAATAACAACCATTGGAATGTGGTTCATCCACCTAGATGGCATGAGTACTGTTTAACCTTTTTATTTATGTTTTTTTTTTCTGCGTGGTTTATTGTTGTCGTTGTTATTATTATTATTATTATTATAAACTTTCATGTACAGAATACACACAGATACTCATGATTAAAATGGTTCTTGTTCCAAAAAACAATCTCAAAATCCCAAAACGCAATCAAAATGGAATTGAATAATAAAAAATTAAAATTAAAAGTCAAGCATAGTACTGCTAGCCATATCAACTCTTAATAAAATAAAATAAAATAGTAATTTTTGGTTAGCTAGATAGTTTCTCGAGCCGAAAGTTCTTCCTCATTTTTCCAACGGACAAGGCTGCTCTTGTATAGCAACAGATTAGGATCATTCGGCATTCCACTCAATTTCTTCAGCAACCTAAGCTTTGTCTCGTACAGATACCAGCAAGGAGAGTTAACTAGTACTTCCCCATTTCTTAAGCTACAAAGAGGCTTGAGGTTTTTAAATCTCGGTAAAGCGTTTACATCTCGAGTAATGTAGCTTATCGACCCTTCCAAAACACTGCATCTTTTGTTCCAAACTTGACGTTTAAAATCTTCCAAAACCAAGACATCAAATTGAGTGGAACAAATTCTATCGATAAAAGAGAGTTTGTCTCCCATCACCATCGGAGTGCCTGTTTCTTCTTGAAATATCATGGAAGGAAAGTCTTTCTGAATCTTTCCTCACATGTGTCGAAAGATATAACGTATTGGCTAGAATCAACTTCCCAATGCAGGATCAATTGCCCATTGGTGGACAAAGGATCACTTGAACAAAACATGTCGTCAGGTGGCTGCTCGTTTGGTCCACAAACGGGCCAGGAATGACCTGCCATTCGTTCTCTGAACAACCTAGGGTGAAAATCTCGACCACAAAATTGTAACCGCTGACGTGCACCACTTTGTACACCTTCTCATGAGGGTGGAGTACTAGCACCAAGCCACAAAAGAAATGATCGCAACAAGAAGGGCATTCGGGGATAGTAACGTAGCACTTGGCGAGCAAGTTCATGACAAGTAAACAAATTTTCTTGTTGAAGTCATGTACTAAAAGCAGATCATAGCAATTAGACCTGGCCCTTTCCATCTGACGCACACCGAATTTTTTATACTGAAAACCAAGTCCTTCCCTATCCAATTCCAGCAACTTTGTCTCCCATTTTCTAATCCTATTTGAGGTGGGGACTTGTATCAGCAATGCAGGTTGCGAGTGGCGGAAAGAGTCGGCTACAAATTTGCTCGTGGACATCAACCCGCCCCACTGCTTGCACACGTACCTCAAGTCGTTGAGGCATTCTTGTGGGAGTCTGGCAAATATTTTGTACATATCATTTTCGGGAAATTATGAAGAATGAGTTTTATCCTTGTTCTCCTGTTCCTCATAGCTTAGAGATATCTTCTTGACAGTATTTGATGAATGCAATCTACAGAGTGTTAAATGAGAAAATAAATTTTAAAAAAAAAAAAAAAAAAAATATATATATATATATATATATATGAGTTGCCGTTCTATATTAGGGCCACTTTCTCTTGCTATTTGGTTAGATAGTTATGTCCAAGTTAAATTATGTTATTAAGAACTAGAAGATCATGAGTTATGTGATTGCAAGTATCGCTAGCGGTAATTTAAAAAAAAAAAAAAAAAAGGTTTAGGGGCCAAGTGGGAAAAAAGGTTAAAATCAAAAGAAACCAACTAATTATAAACTACTATCCGGGTTAACTTAATTTTGTTTTATTTTTCTCTCAGTTTAACGGATCATATACAAGCAAAATAAACTCACACAACAAGAATGAAAAAAAAAAAAAAAAAAAAAAAAGAAAGAAAGAAAGGAAAAAAAAATGGCTGAAGCTTGGAGCGAGTCTTTTGTGAAAGTACCTGAGGTACAAAGGAAAAGCAACTAGGATAAAGAAGTTCATTCGTAGGACAAGAAGAGAGAGAAAAAAAATGGAGGAACTGTGAGGAGGATCATGATGTCTGGGGATTTTTCGTGTTTATACAAGGCTGTTGTGTTACTAATTTAATCAGGACTAGGAGTCTAGGATTGATAATTCGTTTTTTTTTTTTTTTTTCCGCAAAAGAAAAAGCTGCAAAAATAAAATTAAATCTTCCAAAAACAGAAAATAAAACTAATTTGATTAATTACCTTTTGTCTTCTTCTTCCTCTTCTTCTTTTTTTTTTTTTTTTTTTTTTTTTTAAATTTGTTATATGCTCAAAATTTTCAAATAAAAAAGTTCTTGGAAGACATTTGAAAAAAAAAAAAAAAAATTAATATCAGCAAAAAGTTTGGCTTTATTTATATCGTAATGTAAAATGGATGATATTACAAAAATATTGGCGAAAGATTGAACTTTTGAAAGTTTTGAATAATTGGCTGTTACTAAATTTTATTTATTTTTTATTTTATCAATTTTTAATTTTATTTTCTAAAAATAAATTTCCTTTTTTTGAGGGTAACTTTTGATGCTTTCATTTAACTTAAACAACGTAAATCAGTTTTTACAAAGCAACCCAAAAAGAAGGGCAAAGCATCAAACCACACATGAGAGTGTGTACTAGAAAAAGCAAAACTAGCTGAGTGGGCTACCGAATTCCCACAACGGGAACCATAGCAAACACTACCACCTCCTGATAACTCAAGAGTATCGCGAATCTCTTGAATGACATTTGCTCCCAAAGATCGGAGTTCCGGATTCTTGATGGCGTGTACAACCTTCAGAGCATTCGTTTCAACGATCTAATTCGAGTATCCTTTGGAAAGAGTGTACCACACACCTTCTTTTACAGCCATGCAATCGCTGAAAAAGGGTGAAAAACAACCTACCATTCGACGGGCCATAGCTCATAATACCACCACCCTATTAGCATCTTTAGCTACCCAACCGATACCAATGAAACTTATGGAGATGTTGGTGGAGACATCTGCAGTAATTTTGACCTGCCCCAGGTTTCGAGGTTTCCATGGAGTCTTTGGAGCCAGCATAGTGGTACCAGGGACCGAATCAAGCCTCCAAGCTACTTCATAGTCGCCAAGGATCGCCCAGCATGATAGACCACCTCCTTAGGATTGGTAAGCTTCCCTTCAAAAACAAATGAGTTCATGTCTGGCCAAATTGATCACACTAACATAGAAAAGCAGTCAAGATCTTCATTAGAGCACTTTGTAGTAGCAAAATGACAAAGGGAACTAAATGGACTCCTTGGGAATTTATGGAGCACCTGCCACAATACTGAGTCTTCCCATATAGAACAAACACTCCTACAAGACCAAAGAGCATAAGAGGTGTCTTCCGCTTCCTCATCACATCTCGGGCAAGAATGATCAATCAAGACACCACGGCGGTGAAGGTGAAACCTGGCTGGAATAGCATTGTAGCAAGCACACCAAAGATGAATTTTGACCTTGTAGGGAACTTTGCATGACCAAAGGTTCTTCCACCAACCGGAAGCCCTATCTCCCTCCAAGCTTGCCTTATTCTGCCTGCTCTCCATCTCAATGTGATAGCCCGACTTGACCGAATACTGACCATTTTTACCATAGTGTCACACCAATATATCATCACGATGTCTAGCACTAAAAGGGATACTCCATATAAGCTTCTTCTTCACTGACCACAATACTTCATCAATAAATTCCCTATTCTAACCAGAGGACGACAACAAATCTGCAACCTTCAAGTTCAAGGTGTCCCAATTAGGAGTAGTAATGGGTCTAAGAATGTAGGGCCTCGGCAACCAAGGATCTCCAAACACCTGAACATCATTGCTCGACCCAATTTTCCATCTAATACCTTTCCTTAAGAGACCCTTGTCCCCATAAAATGCTTTGCCAAGTGTAGGAGGCATTGTGACCAATTTAGGTGCCAAGAAAATCAGTTTAAGGGAAATACTTAGCCTTTAAACATCGTGACATGAGAGAATAAGGACATGTGAGAATCCGCCACCCCTGTTTAGCCAGGAAAGCCATGTTAAAAGCTGACAAATCGTGAAATCCCATACCCCCCTCAGATTTAGGCCGACAAAGGATTTCCTAATGAACTCAATAAATTTTCCTCTTCATCCCAATACTTCCCGACAAAAATCTCAAAACAAGAGATAAAAGGTCGCCACATAATGAAAGGGAATTTTGAACGCACTCATTGTGTAAGTGGAAGTAGCTTAGGCCACAGCCTGAATCGACACTTCTCTATCCCTAACCGAAAACATCTTCCTTTTCCAAGTTTGTAGCTTCCCACAAATCTTCTCTCGTAGATCACTAAACACTTTCCTTTTATTCCATTCAACAAAAGGAGGGGAGTATTGATGGTATAATTTGATTTGACCACAAAATCCCCTTTCCGGGGGTGAACAGGCTGCATGAGAGTAAGAGCCATGCTTTTGTGTGCTGATCAAGGAATCCCGACTAGACCCAATCCGGCTAGGCAAGATTCTTCTTGGGGTACTTTGTCACCCGACCCAAGTTTATCCCATTATCAGCATCTATTGCGTACCCGGGGTAGGCATTGGCTAGGCCCGGTGCCCTTGGCTAGGACAGATAGTCCCGTATCACTCCCAAGTATCACCTAATGGGTCCCCTCACCGTCCATGCCACACCACCCCACACGGGCTGATGGTGGGCTGATGGTGGAGCCTTGTCATACCACTCAATCTGCCACCTGACACCTAACGCATAGCCTGATGCTGCATCGATCCCATCGCCGACATCCGCTGCTTGTTTAGACTGGGGCTGTGCCCTCTGGTGCCAGCGTTAGCCTACCTTAGTGTTTCCTGACACCAGACCATGGACATGCGGCACCGGCCTATTGGACACACAGTGCCTGTTCACCTGAAGCATGTCTACCCGTTAGGAGCACTCGGAGTTCAACCCAATCGGGTCATCCGAAAGCCGGAGTTGGCGGATAACATTTACATACAGAGGGTCAGCCCACCTATTCAGGTATGGACAATTTTTCCTTGCCAAAATTTTGCTTTTCCACTTGTTCATCAGTACCATCACCGACTTAAGCATTGGAGTGCTTGTGACAGACACCCTACCGGTGTCCCTATCACTTCAAGATGCTTCCCTTTTTGCAGGTGACCAGCCGCAGAGTGAATGTGCAAGACCGATTAGACCAAGCAATCACATTGGGTGTTGTGTTAGAGATTTTCGGCATCAACAGGGAGCCTAAGATAAACATCATGGGTAATCCTAGTGGAAACTCCCATCGAAGAAGTAATGACATCTTAGGTTGCTTTATCAGTATTTAGGCTAAAACTAACCACCGACTTTTGAAAATTAATAATCTATCCTGAGGCATGCTCATAAGTCGCTAACACCTCCTTAATCACCCTGCAACATCCGTTGTGCAAAACATGATATTATCATTGGCAAAGAGTAAATGACTGATTCTGGGAGCAGTTCTAGCAAAAGCAATACCTATCAAACCCCGGTTACTAGCTACATTCCTCAATAAAGCTGAGAAGCACTCTGCACAAAATAAGAACAAATAAGGTGACAGGGGACACCCTTAAAGAATCCCTCTAAAAGGAATCACCGACCTAGTAGACGACTCTTCCACCAAAAAGGAGAATCTAGCAGTGGAGACACAATCCATGACCCTGTCAACCCATTTGATTGAGAACCCTAACTTTGTCATCACTGCCTGCAAAAACAACCACTATACTCTGTTATAAGCTTTGCTTATATCCAACTTCAGTGCCATTAGCCCTTTCTTACCCCTAATTTTCCTATGAATAGCATGCATTGTCTCATATGCCACAATAATATTGTTCGTGATAAGTCTACAAGGAACAAAAGCACTCAGCTCGTCGGAAATAATATATGCAAGGATAGACTTGAGCTTATTTGCCATAATTTTATTAATGATTCTGTAAATGACATTACATAAACTAATGAGCCTAAAATCTGAGACCATTTTTGGGGCTTTAATTTTCAAAATAAGGACAATATAGGTCTCATCGAGCACACTCATTGAACAATGGCCATTTAGGACACACAGATAGACATCAATAATATCAGCTCCAACAAGATCCCAATTTTCCTAGTAGAAACCAACATGGAAACCGTTTGGGCAAGGAGACTTCCAAGGTCCCATCTGAAACAATGCCACTTGAACCTCTTCGTCTGAAAAAGGGGCCTTAAGAACCGATAGCATTTATGGGGAAATCTGACATTCCACACCATTAATCATAGTCGACAATGCTTCATTATCAAGAAGAGAAGTCGAAAAAATCTCATTAAAATAGTTTTCACGCTCCACAGTAATTTCCTATCTATAAGTAACTCACACGCCACTGGAATTCTCCAATCCCCGAATCGATTTCTTGTTTCGACGATGGGAGGCTTTGGAATGAAAAAAACTTTGTGTTCCGATCCCTGCCCATAAGCCATGTCGATTGCGACCTTTGATTCCAATAATATTCTTCGAGCACCAAGAGTCTATCAAGCTCTTTGTCCTTTGAAAGAGCTGAGCATTTAGTCTCCGAACCCCATGGAAAATTATTCAATTATGTGATCTCCTTCTGATGTTCCTTAATATTTTTGGTAATATTACCAAAGGTTTGTTTCCCCCAGAACCGCAAAGCACTCGCACAACGGTCAAGAGTCTCGAGATAAGCTTTATCATCACGACCTATTGCTTGTTGAAGGCACGAATGAAGAACAATGTCCTTATACTCGTCTTTCATTCTCTAGAGAGGGTCAAATAAAAAATGCCTAAGGCTTGCACTTCTATCACCATCGTCCCTATTCAGATAATCCAGGACAATATGTAGGGCTTTATGATCGGAGCCAAAAATGTTCTGATGAAATACCCGAGCACTCGGATACTTCGCTCTCTAATCCTCAGTCACCAAACACCAGTCCAACCTCTCTTGGATGTCATCCGGCGGGTCTTCTTGGTAATTCCATGTAAGTGCTGCCCCTTGGAAGCCTAAATTATTTAATTTGCAACTGTCCACCACTTCCCGAAATAGTCTTATACTACTATCAATACAATCATTGCCACCACTCTTCTCCAAAAGAGTCTATATGTCCTTTGAAAAACTCTTATGTTCAACTGCCCAATCCTTCCGCCAGAGTAAAATAAGGCCACCACTACTCCTTTCGCAATTAATTTGTATGTTGATTTCAAAACCAACATTTTCTTTCACCACAAAAGCCGCCCGACCACGGAGCTTAATTAGTTTTTGAAATAAAAACTAAGCTTGGGAAAAAAGTTTGAATAATAATCATTCGGAGTTTATCGAACACTAGCGAGTTCCCTAAACCATGGGCATTCCAAATGGTGAGACTTATGGCTCCAGGCAGGGTTGCATCGCAACCGCCACAGATCTCTTTTCGTTTGAAACTGTATCCACCAACACCAAACATCTTTTATTACTCTCATTACTACCAGTGGACGAAGTCATTTTCCTTTTCACCACCACTTTTAGGACCCCCAACTGAATTGAGCTTCCACTTTGTCACCTTCCCTTTCGCACAGTCCTTCCGGGAGTCCCCTTTCCATAAACAATAGGGGACGACAACCCTGCCCAGAACGTGAAAGTTGATTCATGCAACGTGGAAGGTGGAACAAGGGTGGGGCCCTTCTTAACATTAGCCACTGATGACGTAAGCTTAGAGCTAACCTCACGTGGAGTCTCATGTGGATCACTAAAGTTTCCATGCACCTCATGATAATAAATTGTGGGCATACATGACATTGAACTAAAAATGGTTGCTGCTAGGAGAAGAGAAAAACGCAGAGACCACCGAGTAATGTATTAATCTAACATACATGATATTGAACTAAAAACGGCAGCTGCTAGGAGAAGAGACAAACGCAGAGGAAAAATAAAGGAGAGAGAAAAAACAACCCCCTTTCATTATCAGTTTTTTTTTTTAGATATAAAAAGACATCTACTTCCTTCTCCAATACACTTCTTAAGTTTTAATCTTAGTCATACAAGTGTCATACTTATAACCATTGATTAGCTATTAACTTAACAAGAGTCAACTTTACAAAACCATGGTCAAAATAATTAAAAGTATATCACATTAAATATTCACATTCTCCCCTTTAATGTGCTGATCTTGAACTCTAAGCTCTAATCTGAGTTACTGAAACTTTGCAATTAGAAGTGTCTTTGCGAAAATATCTGCAACTTGTTCTTCCATCTTACAGTAGTTGAGTTGGACTTCACCATCCTCGATAGCTTCTCGAATGAAATGATATTTGATTGCAATGTGCCTGGACTTGCCATGAAAACACAGATTTTTTTGCCATTGCAATTGCTGATTTGTTGTCACAAAACAACTCTGTAGCTTTTTCTTGCTTTTCTCCAATATCTTCAAGAATTATTCTAAGCCATATAGTCTGTGATGTTGCAATTGAGGCTGACATATACTCCACTTTAGCTGAGGATTGAGCAACTGATTGTTGCTTCTTGGACAATCATGAAAATACACCTGTACCAAGAGAAAGGCATAACCTGAGGTGCTTTTCATATCATCAACATAGCCTTCCCAATCACTATCACCAAAGCCAATCAACTTCAGTTTAGAACTCCTCCCAAATCTGATTTCATAGCTTAATGTTCCTTGAATATATCTCAACACTCTTTTCCAACACCAAAGTGCTTTTGACTTGGATCATTCAAGAATCTTGAAAGCAAACTTGCAGTAAACATAATGTTTGGCTATGTTGCCATGAGATAAAGCAAATTTCTAACCAAACTTTTTTAAAGAGTCTCATCCACTTTCTTTTCCTCATCTTCCTTCACTAGTTTTTCGTTGCAAACAAGAAGAGTGGCCGTTAATTTACTTCCAAATGACCTAAATTTTTTGAGAACTTCTTAAGCATAGTTCTTTTGAGAAATAAAGACCCCATCATCATCTTGATAGATCTCCATGCCAAGAAAATAATGTAATAGCCCCAAGTTACTCATTTCATATTTCATCATCATCTCTTTTCTAAATTCTTCAATCATCTTTTTGTCATTTCCAGTAAACACCAAGTCATGCTTATATAAAGCAACAATGAGAATTCTTGTCTCACATTGATGCTTCACATACAAAGTTGGCTCACTCTTGCTTTTGCAGAAACCTTTTTCAAGGAAATACCCATCAATTTGACTATACCAAGCTCTCTGGGCTTGCTTGAGTCTATATAGCGCCTTTCTTAATTTGAAGACCTTGTCTTCTTCTCCTTTAGCTACAAAGCCTAGATATTGTTCTACATACACCTCCTATATTAATTCTCCATTCAAGAAAATTGATTTAACATCAAATTGGTACACCACCAACCTTTTTGGGCAGCAAGAGCAATAAGTGCTCTCATAGTGTCTAGGCAAGCAACTATAGCAAAAGTTTCTTAAAAATCAATGCCGGGCTGTTGTGCGTAGCCTTTAGCAACAAGTCTCACTTTGTTTCTTTGCACCGTCCCATTAGAATTGAATTTGACCTTGTAGATCCACTTGACATCAATGACTTTCTTTTTTTTCGGTCTCTCAACTAGCTCCCAAGTTTGATTCTTTTCGATAACATCAATCTTATCTTGCATAGCCTTCCTCCAACACTCTTCTTTCACATCTTCTTCAAAGTTTTCTGGCTCAAGAACACAGAAATTGCATATTTCATAAACATCAGTCAAACTCTTCATTTTCTTGGAGTTCAGGTTAGAGGTGATGAACTTGAGCTTGATGGGCTGCTTGGTGATGATGGCGAACTTGGTTGAGTTTGATCTTCTTCATCTTCATCTTCATTGGTTGATTTTTGAGGTAGAACAATTGTAGCAGCAACATCTCTTTCAACTTCTTCTTTTTCCCAATTCTAAGTGGCATTTTCGTCGAACAACACATCTTGACTAACAATAACTTTCTTGGTCTTCAAATTGTACAGCTTATAGCCTTTTGATTGAGTGCTTTAGCCAATAAAAATGCATTTTTCACCAGCATCATCAAGCTTGTAGCGTTTCTCTTTTGGAACTTAAGCATAGCAAATACACCCAAAGATCCTCAAATGCTTTACTGATGGTTTCCTTATGTTCCAAGTTTCAATAGGAGTCTTGTTTCATACTGCATTTGTTGGGTATCTGTTAATCAAGTACATGGCTGTATAAATAGCTTCAGCCCAGAAAACTTTCGGTAATTTCTTCTCATGTGACATAGACATCGCCATCTCCATCATAGTTTGGTTCTTCTTTTCTGATACTCCATTTTGTTGTGGAGCATATCAAACAGTCAATTGCCCTTCTACACCTTCATCTTCACAAAACTGATCAAATTCTCTTGATGTATACTCTTTGCCTTCGTCACTTCTCAATACTTTTATAAAATGAACACTTTGCTTCTCAACAAAAACTTTAAACTTCCTGAAAATAGTGAAAACTTCAGATCTTTGCCTCATAAAATACACGTAAGTCATCATTGTAAAATCATTAATAAAGAGGATGAAATACCTATTTTGAGAATGAGAAGGTGTTCGCATTGGTCCATACACATCTGTATGAACCAAATCTAACGGCTTTTTTTGCTATCCAAGCTACTCCTTTTACGAATGGTTGCCGGTGATGCTTCCCAAGAGCACAACCCTCACAAACTTCTTTTTCTTCAATTTTTGGAAGTCCCTGCACCATATTCTTTTGATGAAGCAACTTGAGACCTTGAAAATTTAAATGTCCAAGCCTCTTGTGTCATAGTCATCAATTAGTAGTTGTGCCAATTCTGAAAGCTACATTGTCCCCATGCTTGAAATTAATTATAAAGCTCTGGTTCTTCATCTTCAGCTTCGTTAGAACCAACTTGTCTTTTTCTTTGTCAAAGATAGTGCAACTATCATCTTCAAAGGGGGGTGAATAGCCATTTTCCACAAGCTGTCCAACACTCAGTAGGTTTTGATCCAAATCTGGCACGTATAAAACACCGCGGATAAATCTTGAGCCCTTCTTTGTTTGGACTCCTATTGTTCCTTTTCCCTTCACATCCACCGAAGCACCATTTCCAAGCCTTACTTTTGAATTTGTAGTTTCCATATTGACAAAAAAAACTTTTATCTACTGTCATATGATTGCCACCACCGCTTTCCAAAAACCACCGACTTTCTTCATTTTTTGAGCAACTTGTGCTTGAGTAATATGCTTTATTTTTTGATTCTGGAGCACTCAAGGATGCATAAAACAAATTAGATTCACCACTTTTCTCAATAGCACAATTAGCTTGTTGAGCATTTTTGAATCTGCATTCCTTATTCACGTGGCCAAACTTTTTATGGTTGTAGCGTTGCTTCTTCCTTTTAAACTAGAAATCTTCTTTAACATGGCTGCCTCTTTTACAAATTTTGTACCTCTACGATGATCCTTCTTCACCAGAGTTTCTATTAAAATTGCCTTTACCTCTGCTTCTTGTGTTTCTTCTTCCACCTCTGTCAAATCTTCCATCTTTACTTGACATTTTGCCATTTTGTTCATTTTTGGATGCTTGCCACTATTTTTGGGTCCAAGATTGAGTTGGGACTGAAACACACTCTAAACTGGTTTTTCAGACGGTCGAATCAATTTTTGCTTAGCTACTTTCAAGGAATCCATTAATTCTTCAGCACTTAAAGTGGACAAATCTTTCGTTTGTTTTATTACAAACAAAACATGATCAAACTTTTCAGGCATATTCATCAAAATTTTTTCCACAATTGTCTGATCGGTCAATTTTTCACCATAGATCTTCATTGGATTAACAAGCTCAATAAATCTATTAGAAAACTCCGTCAAAGTCTCATTGTCTTTCATCTTTGTATTTTCAAATTGTCTTCTAAAAGATTGAAGTTTTACAACTCTTACCTTCGAATCTCCTAGATATTCCTTTTGTAGAATCTCCCATGCTTCTTGGGCTATTGTTGCTCTCATGATTCTTGGAATGATTAAATCTGCTACAGCTCTTTGGATCATTGAAAGAGCATTTGCATTCCTTTGTCTTGCTTCTTTGAGTTTCTTCTTTTGGGTATTTGACAAACCCTCTTTACTTTCAGGTTCTTTATAGCCAGTCTCCACCATATCCCACAAATCAACAGCTAGAAATGACGTCTTCATCTTCACACACTAGAAATCATAATTTTTCCCATCAAAGACTGGAACATAATGTTGTTGGACATTAAAGTTTGGTCCACTTGTGCTTGCCATCTCTTCATTTTGAAAAAAAAAACCCTTTTTTTTTCTTCTTTTTCTCCAGCCCTAGCTTTACTGCAAACCCAAGCTCTGATACCATAATCTGTTGGCTGTTGTTTCAGCAAGAGACCACAAGGGAGTGTATTAATCTAACATACATGACATTGAACTAAAAAGGGCAGCTGCTAGGAGAAGAGAAAAACGCAGAGGAAAAACAGAAGAGAGAGAAAAAACAACCCCTTTTCATTATCAAAATTTTCTAGATACAAAAAGACATCTACGTTCTTCTCCAATACATTTCTCAAGCTCTAATCTTAGTCATACAAGTGTCATACTTACAGCCATTGATTTGCTATTAACTTAACAAGAGTCAACTTTACAAAACCATGGTCAAAATAATTAAAAGTGCAGCATATTAAATATTAAAGCATAAAAACAACATCAAAATCATTATTGCCCGGATTCAATGATTCCGAATCATTGCCTGGGATTTGAATTCAAATCCAAATCAGAGAGCTTACCAATCCTAAAATCACATTCCAGAGAGTCATCGAATATACGTGATTCGATCACAGAGAAATCTTGACCTGGCCTGCCATGAACTTGCTCTGCCTGGACTTCATGACCCACCCACCATCGGAATTTCCCTTCGACCACTACCTTTACCATGACTAAAACCACCACCAGATCCACGCCCAAAGCAATGATCACGATCCCTCCCAGGGCCCTTGTGCCTCGCCAAGGACTTAGAACAATAAGACAAAGAAAAATTAGGCTTTTTAACCCGTAACCAATCACCATAAGGAAGAAACTCCATCTCCATATCACACTGGACTCCTAGAGCAAGGCAATAACAGAAGTTGGGGAGTTTTTCATATTGGAGGTCTGCCCCACACAATGGTGCCCCCATCACCTAAACGGACACAATCCCCCCGTCGAATAGGCTTGGTGATATCAATCCAGGTACGAACCTGGAGAAACTTTCTAGGACATTTCCCCTCCTTATTGTTAGGTGACATGCACCAGATCACCCACAATATCACCTATCAATTTGCTAACTTCCGGCACTCTACCATCCAGAGGCAAGTTCTGTGCTTGTACCTAGAAATTTGTGTAGCAAAAATCAGCCAAATCTAAATATCCATATCCTCAACTCGCTTGAGAACCAACAGAGAATAGTCAAAACTCGATGGCTCCCCCTCCAAGACTCTATCCAATTCCTTCACATCTGCAGTCCCTGGCCACTTCGCTAATCTCAAGAATTCGCCATACACTCGTCATGGTGGACTTGAAAGCCGCCTTATTGTGTGATTTGTTTGTGAGAAAATGACCAAGCAAGCCAGATCTCAACTACTCCTTACTTTTAACCAAGACTTCATCTAACACCTCATAAACATCCTCCTCTTTTGCCGTGATTGACATCATTTTCCAACGATGAATGATATCCTCCATGGTAAACAAAAGGCAAGCACGGCACCTCATACTTCAATGGTGAGAAAGATACCTCTCACAGAGGCCTTAGCCCTAGGGAGAAAAAAGTACTATAAGTGCGTACAAATAAAGTTCCTTCTAATATTAAGATTTCTAATTAATATTTATACAATTTCTCTTCATGTATTCTTTTTGGTTGATGGTTTTATGTATCTTTTTCACATCTATCCTATCTTAAAATAACATATAAACATAATGTATTGAAGAAATTTTTCTTAAATTTTGTTATTCCTTAAAATAACCTTCTTATAAATGTAGTTTTTATAAAAAAGGAAAATTATAGTTTTTTTAAAAATAGTAAATTAAAATTGACTAATTGATTATATAAAAATTAAGCGCACTCTCCCTCTTTAATTTAAAAAATTACATGTGTCTTGGTCTTCTTCTTGTATTAATATATACCAGTTAAAAATATGTACTGTGCACATGAATTTTATATATTTGGGAAAAATTATCTCAATAAAAGAAAACAAAATTATAAGTAAAAAAATTGACCCCAAAAAAAAAAGAGCACCTAAATATAAAAAAAATTGACAAACACGGAAATAAAGGACTAAATTTTTTTAAAAAAGAAAAAAAAATGGTGCCCAAAACAAAAATTAAAGAAAATCAAAAGACAAAAAAAAAAAAATAAAAAGTTTTTCATTTTGGTGAAAATATAAAAAAGGACTCAAAAATAAAAAAGGGGTGCATGTTAAAAAGAAGACAAAAAAAAAAAAAAAAAGGACTAAAATTGGAAGATAATAAATCAATATGAAGAAAGGAATAAAATTTAAAAAAAATTAAATTTTAAGCCAAAAAGCAAAAAAAAAAAAAAAGACTTAAAAATAAAAAATGGACAACCAAACCGATTCGTTTTGGTTGAAAAAAAGAGCATGTAGTAACTCTCTTTGTTCTTTCTATACATGTAGAAAACAAACATGTCTATTCTTTGTGAAAACAAACATCTCTTCTTTTCCCAGGGTATTCTCAAGACTACTTTTGCTACTGCAACAGAGGGACAAAAAAATGTGAGAGGAAAGGAAAAAATAATTGGAAGTTAGACAAACAAAATAAGTTTTTTTATTTTATATTTTTTTTTGAAATGAAAATTATCATTCGAAATAAAACATGATACAAATACCAATACTTAAGATTAAACAACTATGCGGTACAAGAGACATAATCATCGAGTAAGATTGATTCCATCAGTAAAATCTGATAAAACTTAGTAAGGAGGATATAAACCGAGACTTAGTAGCGAAAAAATTAATCGAATTTTTCGATAATCTTATAATTATTCATGTATAAAGCTCTTTTAAACAAAATTTACAATTGATGGAATATTCTAATTGATTGAGAGACAGTCACTCACAACATAGAGACTGTAACAAACTCCACCTAGTGATAACACTAGCGGAACCAATAGACGTATATCGCTAAAAAACAACACAAGTGGAACACAAAAAAAAAAAAAAAATCGAAGATGGGGGAACTACCCCCTTTATTACGAAAGTAAAACTAAAACACAAGAAAAAACTATTAATATAAAAAAAAACATTGACTGCAAAATCCTCACTGTATGTGAAACAACCACTCCGACGCACATCACAACTTAGAGGAAAACAATTAGTTCGAGGTAAGAGATCGCTACACTTACCATTGACCACTAAGGCATCGCTGGATCCCAAACTGTCAGAAGCTTGTCGGACTAAATTTGATCGAGAAACTCCTATCTAGAACCTTCTGATTCAATTCCCGTTGAAATCACCGAACGGATCACCTTCACCAGCCATAGCTGTGACTATAAAAGTTCTAGACAAAGAGAAACCCTAGATATGAAAAATTTGTGAGAAAAAAAGGGGTAAAGAGAAGAGGAGTTGTAAAAAAAACAAAACAAGTATTCGAAATAATTTTTTTTTCCTAATTTATCCTTATCAAAATGATTTCTAAGATATTTCCCATTTAAATATGTTTTTAATTACAATCCCCAATATATCATTATGTTAAAGAGGTCATTAAGATGTAATTTTATTAGTTATTTCAATGAAATGAATTTCTCAATATTTTTGATGAAATTTTGAACAATTAATAAATAATGACGACTTTCATTAAATTTTATGAGTTTTTATTTTATTTATTCAATTTTTTCTCCCACACAAATATTAAAAAAAATTTTATCATCAATTTAAATAATCTTTGGATAAGTTCAACTTAAATAATATAAACAATTAGTTATAATAACATAAAATATTTGCACGTGTTTGCACTAATAAAGCACGTGTTTCAATTTAAAAAAAAAGCACGTGTTTCCGTACGTTACTTTCGAAAAAAATCTTCCGTACGCGTACTTTACGGTGTCGTTTATTCTCCCCACCAATCTCCTTCAACCTCCTATTTAACCCTCGAAGAACCTGGGGACCAAAACAAAAAGCCCGCGAAACCAGAGGCGGCGGCGAACAGCGGCGAAAGCAAGCTCAGACGCAGAGAACAGCTTGAGAGCTCAAACGTAGAGCTTCTGATAGCCGAAACCTCGCCAGCTTCGCTTTTCTCCGACCATGGCGACTCTGGCTGATGCTCAGGCCGTTAAGTCTCTCAACATATCCGCCGGCCGTCGTCGTTTCGCTGTAAGCTATCTCCTTTAAACCCTAAACCTCAAATTACTTTTTTCTTTTTCCGTTGTGATTTTGGCTTTTAAATATGCATATACATATATATATATATATATATAAATATGCATATGTTTATAACGGTTTAAATTTATTCTGTTCAGTGCTAAATTGGTTATGTTGGGTTTTGCGTGAATGCAGTTTAAGACTTTTTCTCAGAGGCTAGACGATATCGATATTGATGTGTATCGAAGCCTCGACAAGATTAAATCTGAGCCGTCGGATGGGTCCTCTTTTTTCCGAGATTGCCTTGTCGACTGGAGGGTATGATGAAATCTTACTTTAATCCTCGTAGATTGCTATTCCTGCTTTAGGTATTACATATTATGATTGATAAAATTCTTTAGTCTAATAGTAAAAATACTAAGGATGTGTTTGTTGTGCGGGTTTGAATTGAGTTTTTTAGGTTGGATTTGAGTTGAATTGTTGTGTGTTTAGCATACAAGTTTAAATGACAGGAGTTAAGATGTGTAAAAGCTTGAAATTTGTTCGGGAAAAAAAAAATCAATATAAAACTTGTTTTGTTCGTCTCAAAATTTTATGCAATTAAAAAGAATATCATTTGGACTTGTATATGTAAAATTAAGGACCTTAAAGTTTGTGTAGCAAAGTCGTTATAGTAAACTGTGAATAGTTGAAACTCAAAAAAAAAAAAAAAAAAAAGCATTTGAATGCAACTGGTGCACCAAACGAATGCTAATTTTATCCTTCTCAATCTCTATCAAACACAATATTACAATTTAAAACAATATTCAACTGAATTATTAAATTTAATCAATGTTAAAACTTAACAAATTGCCAAAATAATTGAAATATTTGTTTGATTGAAATATTTATTTGATCACTTTAAAGTATGGTAAGTTATTTTTCTTAGTTAGTGAAAGTTAAAAGAACTTTTAAGATAGATTGGGAAGGGTAATTTTTTTATTTTCAAAAATTTAGTTGCTTTAGGGGTACTTTGTGACTGATTTTAGAAATTCAAGTTGTTTTGGGGATTTGTATAATAAGAGGGACGAAAGTGGTATTTGGGCTAAAATTATATTTTGATGTTGTTAATGTTAATATATTTTTGCTATACCAGATAGCAAGTAGTGAAGAAGTGTGAAAACATTCAAGTTAATAGACATTGTGCACAGTTTGCGATTTGATAGGTTTTTAAACTTTTAAACTAGAAGCAGTTATGTGTTTTTTTTGTAAGTTGGGACTCAGGAGAGAAGTGAAAGTTAATTTGTCTAATTCTAACATGGACTTGCTATCTCAGATACAGGCTTATGTCCATGTTCTGCTGTTATTTTTTGCTCTAACATGTAGTTTCTTAGATTTGCGGGGTACGTGGTTACGTTGGTTGTCTTGTGATGTTTGATTGTAGGAACTTAATACAGGGGAGGATTTCATTTCTTTTTACGAAGAAATGACACCGTTGGTGCAAACGTTACCGTTGGTGCTGTTTCACAAAGATACTATCATGTCAGAACTTCTTTTCAGATTGCAAATGAAAGCAAGGATTTCACTTGAGCCTATTCTAAGGTATGCTAGCATGCCCCTGCAATTCCTAGTTTATGATTTTTTTTTTGGTTAAAAAATTTATTATAATCTTTATTATGATAATATAGCCTTTTGCTATGATATTTGAACTCGTTTTATTCCATCTACAGGCTAATTACAGCTTTATGTAGAGATCTCGTGGAAGAAGACATCATGCTGTAGGTTCACCCTACCTTAAACTGGTTTTTTAAAATTTATTTTCCCTCTACTTGTTGACTCCCTCTCCCAAAACTCTGGTGCTTTTTATATAAGTTTACTATACTTGCTCGGCATTTTACTTGTTCAGCTTCTTGCCAAAAGTTACCAAGTCTCTGGTGTCTCTCTTAGTAAGTGGTGCAGATAGGGAGCCAGAAATTATCAAGCAGGTTTTATCTGATTCTATTGCTATGATATTTTAAGTTTCAAACTATGTTATTTTTTATTTTACTTTTCTCATGATTTCTTATTTCTGTTTAGTTAGAATGTCTTATCCTTTATTTTTACTTTTGTTTTTTTATGTATTTGATCTTTCTATTGATGATTGGAATTTTTCTTATTAAAAGAAAGTTTCTTGGTGGCTGACATGAAAATGAACGGTGCTGCATTTTGCAGATTTTTACTCCGTGGTCATACATTATGATGTATTTACAGAGATTTCTCGTAAACAACATTGTGGATGTGCTCAAGTAAGTTGTTGGTTTTTCTTCTTAATTTTGATTTGATTTATGTTTGTCATTAGAAGTAAAGATCTTGTTCATTTAACTTTGTAAAAAATTGCCAACCTAAGGTGGGTTGGTAGGGTGTTCGTTCTCCTTGCAAGAAGTCTTGGCTCGAGTCAACCCCATTGCATTGGTCCGATTATCTTCAGGGTATCGGCGGACCATGTAAAGTGACCTTGAGGTCATCTTGAGACTCCAACCTCTCCCGTTATAACCTTTTTTACTACCCAAAAAAAAAAAAAAAAAAAGAAAAAAACTTTGGGTAAAATTAATTTTAATTTTAATTTATTTTTTTGGTTTAGAAGTTCAACTTCTTGTTCTGACTTTTGGAATTCAAATTCAAAGTTTAATTTTTGGAACATGAATTAATAACCTTTTGGGAGTGACAACGAGATACATTGCAATTTAAACTTTCCCAAAGGACACTTACTTTAATTGATATTTCGTTTTCTATGCGGGAAAGAAAAGGCTTTGTACAGGGATTCATCCCCTTCCATGCCTGACAAACTCTTGTTTTTAGATTTAGATAACAAGAGCATTTTGTGAAGATTCACTTGTGAACTTTTGTTCTGATGTCCTTTTTTCTGTGTTATTTTTCTTTGAAGGGTTACTCGGAAATTGCGGTACTATCCAAAAGATTACATCCAAGATTTCATGGCAGAGGCACTATCATTCTTGCTGAGAAATGCACCTTTTGATCAGCTTAAGCAAGGTATAAGCATGCCATTTCATTTTATTTTAGATTTGGTTATTTGCCTCTATCACAATTATAAACCCCAAGGGAAAAAAAATGACAAATTATCGTCTCTCTCTCTCTCCTTGTTTTCATTGGTGCTTGTGGACGGAACAGGTGTCCAGAAGATCATGTTTGAAGTTGCGAAGAAACCACAAACTAGAAAATATGGTGTAAGTGCCCTGCTTTCTTATGTCATGAAAGGATCCTCAACAAGGCTCCATTCTAAAGTGGAGAGAGTACTGCAGTTCTTGATGAGCAATCCAATGTTTTGTATGGGCGATAAAGTTAACCGAGGCAAGTATTTTCCTAATCTAGAATTCTGACCAATTTTTTTGTTAAATTCTTCTTCCCATTTCGTAATATTCCTGGGTATCTGTCACCCTGTGAATGAATTTCCATTGGTACTGATATTCATAATCTTAATCAAAATATGGCTTTGTCCTCATATTTGAGGATTTTTTTTTTCCACATTCTTTTGCCTATTTTTAATCTGGACAAACCGTGAGCAAAGATGTACTGATGTAACTGTGAAAAAGGCAGCTATGCTAGGATAAATTATTCTAGAAAATGTAAAATACAGCTCGCATTGAAAAATGTAATACGTGACATCTGATTCTAAAAGATTCACGTTGATGTAAATTTGTATTAAATCACGGATAAGGTCTTAGGGGTTTTTTTCTTATATTGAAAATTGTTTTGCTCTGGAGGACAACATATCATGATGATCGTTATTATATTCACTATGTGAAAAATATTATAAATTTTGATTGATTACTGTTTTTATATTGCTCGACACTTGGTATAACAATGGAGAGTAAGCAATGACAACATATGCCAAACAAGCAACACGTACATGATATGTCTTAAGACGTACTGGAAGTGCATAATATGCTCACCAACTTTTTTTCTCCTATTTTGGAGTTGCTTCATTATTTATTTATTTATTTTAATTTCTTCTTGTTCTTCCTCTCTTCTTTAACAGATTTAGATGAAGATCCTGTTATTGAAGTTTTGATTCTTACATTTCAAAGATTATTTGAGGTGATAGAGCCCAAGGATTTGAATCTTATGTGGAGATGCTTTTATGTGGAAATAAATGATTCTGTTGAAAACAAAAGTTTTACACGGTTAAGTCGCCTTTTATCATTGCTTATTTCGACGGTTCAGATCAATGGTGGGAGATGGGTTTTTGGTAAGAAAAAAGTATTACAAATATTGTTTCTATTAATTGTCATTCTTTCAGTACTGATTTGTTTTGTTTCCCGTGTTGGCAACTTATACCTTCCATTGTTTGATAGATTGCCGAACTATGCTTGATATCATGGCACTGGTTTTACAAGCATTTACTGTATCTGAGGACCATTTAGACGAAGTTTTTGATAAAGTTCGAAAACTAATGATTTGCATTATTGATGTGCTGCACAATGATAATGACATGTCAGAAATTTCTAAATGTTCATTAAAATGGGCTCAATTATTTGAGTTAAGGAGCTGTGGGTACGATCAAAGCAACAAAGAGAAGTCCAGGTAATATCTACAACAACCTCGGTTTTTTATTTTTATTTTTTATTTTTTGGTTCACTTGGTATGATAGTATTTTTGAAAATTTCTTTTGTAGTTAGTTCATCCTGACATTCTTGGCCTTGGCTTCAGTATGTTGACTTTCATACAGGAATTACTCTCTAAGGATCCTTCCATATTAAAGTTTTTCAGAGTTGATATATTAAGGTATGTTCATTTCTTAACTAATTTGGCGGTTTTTCTATGGCATTTTCGCCTGGACATGGTTTCATCCAATCCTTATTGGAATTTTCAGATCCGTGAATGATTTGATTGAAAATTCACGAGAAGAAACTTCACAGGAAGAAGCCATAAATCTCTTACTTTGCTTTTTGGAGAGACATCACATGGAGGGAAGAAGCTTTTACTTGGATGTAATATCTGAAAAAGGACTTCAGAAAATTCAGGATTTTCTTCAGAGCAGGATGCTAGAGATAAATGATATTGTACTCGAAGATTCATTATCAACCCCGGTTCTTAAAACCAACTTAGCTTTGCTGTGGGGAAGCATTAATTGTGCCCCCTACTTTTTCGATTTCAGTGTGGCTTCATCCTTGCTGATTAATGTTATAGAAAAACTTGATCATTTGCTAATTGTTGAACCTGGTAATACTTCTTCCTCGTTTTTTTTTTTTTTTTTTTTTTTTTTTTTTTTTCTCTCATGCTATTTCTATTTTGGTCTGTTTATGTATATGATCTGATGCCTCGGTATATCATCATCTTTTCTGTGACAATGTACTGTCATATCGCTCCATGATTGATTAGGCTTAATACAAAATGAAGAGGTCTGGAATAATATATAACTTTGACTAGCTTGAAACCAGACTGGAAAGGAGAATTTGGACGGGACATTGAAAGGGGCTCAGTAGTACTAATCCACTTGGTATAACTTTATCATGCACTGTTGTATTTGAAAATATTTGGGTTATTGTGATAGATGTCGTAGATTTTGAAATGGAAGTCCATTACTGGAAAGATTGTGGCACTCATAACGACTAGTTGATGAATACTTTTCCTTTATAATCGTTTCAAGGAATTTGTTTCTTCTCATTAGTAAAAGAGGGAAAAAGGGAGAAGAATTAGAAGGAGACAGAGATTGTGTGTATGGAGAAGTTGTATTTTCTGATTAGATTTAAAGATTCAGAACTGGCGCTGGAAAATCCGACTTTGTCAGCTCAGGGAGATAGAAAGAATGAAGAGTTTGAGAAAAACCCTTGTTTGACAGTGAAATTTGCGCATCTCCCTTGGAAAACTCTTGCTATTTCATGCTTATGTTATGCTTTACGCCACTAAATCTCAACCATTGCTCTGAACTAGCACTTCTTTACTTATAAATTGTTGGGGTTTATTTTATTTTTTAAATTTCATTATTATCATTTTTTTTAGGTAACGTTGCTGGCATTCTGAGAGACAATTGGCAAAGTATTATCAGTGCTGCTATAAGCTCCTTTTCCAAATTGCATTATGGTAATGGCTGTCGATTTGAAGAAACAAAAAAATTTTGCAGTTGGCAAAAAGGTACAATTCATGTCTGCAAGTATTGTCAGCTGTTGCCGATTTCCTGGATTCTGCATATGGGTAAGCTGGTGTGCCTTTGTGCCATGTAATTGATTGACAGTATTATCCGTTTTACGGCTTTTTGATAATTTGCTTCTGTTTGAATAAGTGCCTCTCGTTAACTACTTTTGCAATCTTTGTGATCACAGGCCAATTGGGGAAGCAGACTGCAGCGCACGAACATATCATCCAGAACTTAAAGAAGAGAAAATTATGGACGCATTAAGTCTATTTTCCAATAACTTGCACCACTCTAAGAAGGAACTCCGTGTTGCAACTCTTAGAATATTGTGCCACTATGAACCTTTAGTTTGGGATGTTTCTGCAGACGATCAGCCTCCTCAGAAAAAAATGAAAATCGAGTCTTCTCAAAATTGCCACTCGGATAGACGGACCGTTAATGTATGGATGTTTTTACCACTTTGATTGTTTGAATCACGGTCAAGTTAAGACAATTTTGAGCCGATTTATTTTTCATGTATAGGTTCTGCAGCTCCTTCTCTCAATCGAGACAACTCCTCTTTCAGTTTCAACCAGCAGGATGATAACTTTGTTGATCTCTAGAGTAAATATGGCTCTCTCCACTGGTAGAATAACTGAAGCCTATGTGCCTCTTATCATGAATGGGATGATTGGGGTCTTTCATAATCGATTTAGTTACTTCTGGAATCCAGCATCTGAGTGCCTTGCAGCTTCAGTAAACCAACATATTGGGCTCGTCTGGGATAAATTCATGAGTTATTTTGAACAGGTACTCTCCACATTCCAGGCACCAAATGTTCTACTTGACGAAATGAATGCCAAATCCTCTGACGAGTTGAGCGGTATGTGAACCTGATTTCTTTCTTCTGTTTATGCATAAACTTATCTTTAAGGTTCCTCTGCTTAATCTGTTATGAAGTTTTCTTCTCTTAGTTGAAGAGTCAATAAGACTAGATGGTTTTACGTTGTATATTTGGATTACCATATCTGTTGAGAAAAATACCATAAACTTCAATGGTGGAGTTTGGAGAATTTCCTTGAATATTTATTTTAGTTTAGCTGAAATTACTTTATGAGGTTGTTTCTCTTGGTTACTTTGTTATTTTCGTGGTTGTTGTTGACAACTTTGCTGATGCTTAAATATCTTTTAAGTGTTTTTTAATCCAATAAATAACAAGCGGCTTGATCTTATTTGGTTGGTGATAATAAGTGTTTCTTCCCCTCCCTTTTTGGGTGTTTTTGGTCCACTGTAAGCTTTAGTTTAAAGTCTGAACATCTGTTTCACTGCAAAATATATAGAACCATTAATTCTTTTTATTTTCCTTTAATTTACTAAATTATTTATTTATTTTTTTCAGATCTCATTAGACGTTTCAAATCATTTGTTACTTCTTCTTCGGATAGCACTCCTACAACAACAGTATTATCGTTGTTGATTCAATCTTTACAAAGAATTCCCGCGATCGTCGAGGCCCGATCTCGATGTATTGTACCATTATTTTTGAGGTTTTTGGGGTATAGCTGTGATGATATAGTTAGGTAATCATTATTTATCTTTTCCTTGTTCATTATTATTTTGCTGACATTGAGATTTAACTTTGTTTTTATTACCTGCTTGTAGTGTGGAATCGTTCAATGCACGTGTTTGTAAAGGTAAAGAGTGGAAAAGTATCTTGAAGGAATGGTTAAATCTGCTGAAATTGATGCGGAATCTTAGATCTTTCTACCAGAATCAATTCCTCAAAGATGTGTTGCAAATTAGGTTTGTAGATATATAGTTCATATATCAGATTTATTAAAGAAAATTTTCTGTTTAAATTTCATCTTGCATTCGTCATAGCATAAGATGCATGATTGAAACTCTTTGGTGTTCTTGCCAGGCTTCTGGATGAAAATGATCCTGAAATACAGATGAAGGTCCTTGATTGCCTCTTGATCTGGAAAGATGATTTCCTGCTTCCATATGGTCATCAGCTGGAGAACTTACTCAGCTCTGATTTTCGAGAGGCACTAACAACATGGAGTTTATCCAAAGAATCTAGACTTATTGAACAACATCACAGAGCTTATGTTGTGCCACTAGTTGTCCGTCTGTTGATGCCGAAAGTCAGAAAATTGAAGAAGCATGCCACTCGAAAGGTACCTTTAGTTTTTAACGCTCCATATTCTCCTCCAAGTCCTGTGCATGTAGTTCATGGACATAATATTATGATCAACTGTAAATAAATTATATTTCTTAATGTTTATGCATCTGTGCCGGATTGGTGGAGTTGAGTTTATGGCTCTATGGGCTTTACACCTTAAATTTTAGGATCAATCTCACTTCTGCCCTTCGAACTATGGGGTCATTCTCATTTTTCCCCTTGCACTTTAAAACCTCCCACTTTAAACCCCCAGACGTTGAATTAGTCCAAGTTAGCACCTTTTGTTAAAATTTCTGTTAAAAATAGACAGGAAAAAGGGACTAAGTGCAATCACATGGTCACTTTCCGTTAGTTCTTAATAGAAATTCTAACAGAAAGACCACAGTACCGTACTACGCCCTTTATTTTTCCTTGTGTTTTTAATGTAAATGGTAACAACTGAGGGTAAGAAGGACAAATTCAAAATTTGAGGGGCAACGCTGAGTTTTTAAGTTAGGGGGCTAATGTGTAGTTGAAGGGGTACAATACAGGTGAAAATAATCCTAGATTTTGTTAAAGAAATGAATTTTATTCATATAAAAAAATGATATTCTTTCTTATGTCTAAAAAGTGATTCTGTGTTCTCTCTGCTAAGAAACGGAATTGTTTTCGAGGAAAAGGGCCTTAAGGACTAAAGTGGCTAAACAACAAAACAAGCTGCACATAAAATAAATCATTGCGGATCTCAATTATAATAATTGTTTTTCACTGCCTAATATACGTGTGTGTGATGTATGTGCATTGTGCTTGCTTTATTATCTGTAATCCTGTTAGGTAACCTACCCAACTGCAAGAGAAATCAAGCACATATCTGTGTGCATTGTGCATTATCCAAGGGTGTTGTGTATATATATATATATATTTAAATGCATGTGGCTGCATGTGTTTGTGTTTGTGTGTTTAATCAATTTGTTTATTTTCATTGGCTGTCAGAGAAGAGAGAACCTGTATGTTTGTATGCATGCATCTAGGGACTGTTTTATGTTGGTAATAAATATAGGTTTGCTTCCTTGAATATGTGTTTTTCTCCTAAAATGTTGAGTGCCAAACACTAATAAAAGAGGAATAAGGTATTCAAGTACTCGGAAAAACAGAGAAGAAAACAGAAAATTGGGGAATAATTTTCTTCATTTACTGAATATTATTTATACAAGTACAGGCTAACAAGAAAAGGAAACAAAGAATACTAATTCTAGGAAACTAATAATACTTTCCTAGAATACATATTTGACAAACTAATTACAGCTAATTACAGCAATACAGTAAGTTTCCTGATTTCCTACACTCCCCCTCAAGCTGGTTTGAAAATATCTTTCAAACCTAGCTTGCTTACTAGAAAACCAAACTGTTTTGTAGGTAGTCCCTTTGTAAGTAAGTCAGCCACTTGATACTCGGTTGGAACATAGACCATACACACCAATCCCTCTTCTATCTTCTTCTTAATAAAGTGCTTATCCACTTCAACATGCTTCGTATGATCACGAAGAACCGGATTATGAGCAATAGAGATTGCAGCCTTAATATCACAATAAAGCTTCATAGGGAGTACTTCTGAAGCCCTCAACTCTTGCAAAATTCTCCTAATCCACATTGCTTCACAAATACCGAGAGCAACCGCCCTGAATTCAGCCTCCGCACTACTTCTTGCAACTACGCTCTGCTTTTTACTACGCCAAGTGACTAAATTACCACCAACATAAGTACAGTAGCCTGAGGTCGATCTCCTATCAGTTATACTTCCAGCCCAATCCGCATCAGTATATACTTCAATCTGAAGATGTCCTCGAGATTTAAAAAGAAGTCCCGTACCTGGTGTTCCTTTCAAATATCTTAGAATCCTGTAAACAGCCTCAAAATGCTCAGGACCAGGAGCATGCATAAATTGGCTCACTGCACTTACAGAAAAAGCTGTGTCAGGACGAGTGTGTGACAGACAAATAAGCCTGCCAACTAGCCTTTGATATCACTCCTTATCCTTCACGTCTTCAGTTCTGGCCGGTTGCAGCTTCACATTTGGTTCCAAAGGAGTCTCTGCCGGTTTACACCCTAGCATACCTGTCTCATCAAGCAAATCAAGAACATACTTGGCGTTGATTTACAACAATTCCCTCCTTGGACCTCGCAAACTCCATTCCAAGGAAGTATTTCAACGCTCCGAGATCTTNAAATGCTCAGGACCAGGAGCATGCATAAACTGGCTCACTGCACTTACAGAAAAAGCTATGTCAGGACGTGTGTGTGACAGATAAATAAGCCTGCCAACTAGCCTTTGATATCGCTCCTTATCCTTCACGTCTTCAGTTCTGGCCGGTTGCAGCTT